>VUYV01000009.1:5843085-5902121 GCA_008711295.1 Anarhynchus alexandrinus | reverse complement strand
GCAAAATATCCTGAAAGCTGGAAACATGTTCTGATGTTCTGACGTAAAAATAAGGGACCTGGGTTAATTCTATTTAGGGAGAATAACTTCAACAAGAACTGCAGCAAAACATTTTTTCAGATCTTCAGGTTCTGAAATGGACTCAGGGAAGCCACCTGTATCAATAAAGGAATATGTGATGAAAGGCTACAATATATGACGTAGGCTACAAGAACTGACAATACTAACCTAAAGAAACCTATCTAGATACCTTCAAAATTATTGAGATTAAAGAATAGGCCAGAGATTTATGTGGAATTGGCATACCAAACAGTTGAAATAAAGCAGAATTATTGGTCTACTCACAAAGATTCAATATCCCTTAAACACAAATTTTCAGGGATGTCTTTTCAACTTCCCTGCCCTACCACCTTTCATATAGGTTGTGGTTTTTTTCCTGCCATGATTTTTTTTAGCAATAATAAATCACTTTACTTAACATGTTGAGTCTTTAAAGCCTGTTTTTTAAAAATCTTTCTTACTCTCTCACTTAAGATCATGGAATCTAAATGTCCGTGTTCCATATCCTACCTCTCACAGTCTTCTGTAGGCTTAGTTACAACACAGATTTCTTTGGTTGTTTTTGCTTGGGATTTTTTTTTTTTTTTCAGAANAGAGTTTTAATTTCAGCAAAATGGAAATCTTTAATTTTAAAATATTCTGTGGAAAATATAGTTTAATTTCTCTTGTAAGTTTCACCCAGAACAAAGTATTGCTGCCATCAACCCTGCTTTACAAAGACTTAAGGTTTTACAATTTAATATTTTAAATAGCCACTAATTTCACTGGGAAATTTCCAATCATCTCTAATCTTCAATCTTCTTCCTAGGCTTCTTTTTTAATTCCTTCAGCTTCCTTTTGACTATGACGAAGAATATGTCCACCCAGACTAACTATTTATAAACAAGCAAGTACTTCTTCCACACTCATATTCACAGACTACGAAAAAATACTAGAAAAAGAGAAAGAGATGATAAACAAGCTGATAAATGCAACTTCCTTCTTATGTCACGGAGATGATGCACTACTCTATTATTGATGGAATTTATGAGATAGTTTTACTTACAAACACATAACCATACACACACATGCACACACACTATAGGAGCCTGCGTTTTCTTCTCTGTTTAGGTACTTGCACATCTAGTACCTCCCAAGACTCCTGGTCCAAAAGGATAAAAGGTCCTTCTTTAACTTCCTTAAAATTTTACACATTTTGGAGGACTTTATTCCTAGCTTTTCCTGGCTTGCCGTACAGCACATTTCTTTTCCTTCTCCGAAATCCCTCCTTCTCTCCTGTTATTATTATCTCTGCCTGCTACTTTTTTTAATCTAAAATTGTCTCCTTTCCTTATTCCCTAAAAAACCCCATCAGCTTTGTGCACTACCCTATTGTTTCAGATACCTTCATTTTTCTACTTCAGTGAAATTTTCTTGTCCCATGCTCACTTACTGCCTGCACTCTCTCAGGCCTGCTCTCCTGATATTTCTATTTCTTTTCAAATCCCTTTTCAGCTGTAAATCAAGTTCAACTGAACTGAAAATCACATCCTCTTCTATAAAAGAACTTTCTTTATTACTAATCAAACGTTTCTCATGAACCCTTTAGAAACTTGCTGAGCTAGCAGATAGCTTTTTCTGAGTGCCCAAAGGGCAAAAAAATCTTACCCTCTGTTGTGCTAAGTATGTGAAAGTAATTATTGATAATCTAAGTTCACCCCAGTGAATGTTTAAATAAAAAGAAACTGGTCAACAGAGACCTTTTAAAAATAATCTGCAAATGAAAACACTAATGTATTTGCTACTAGCAACAGGCCTCAGAGAGAATTTGTTTAACACCAGAAGTTTAATGACTATCTTGTTCTAAGAAAGTGCTGCGGAGTGATGCCTTTAAATTAGCTTTATAATCAGTCAGAACACATTTGAAGAGGATTTTATTTGCAAGGTTTAACCATCAATCTTGTCTTAAATCTATAATCTCTGGTGGGTTGGTCATTTCTCCCACAAAGAATTTCAGCACCAGCTGTTCAACCTTTGCCAAAGCTCTGTAAATTGATTGATCTGTCCCAGTTCACACCCTCAGGACATAGTTGGTCTGTTGCCCCCTATAATCCTGAATGACAGTGGGGATTATAGCATGCACGGCATCTGAATTAATTTGTATTTGTGAGTGGAATACATTCTGTAAGTATGCTTTTAAATTCTATACCAAATTATTTTTTTTATTAGCCCTGTGTACTACAAGAATAGTATTATACAAACACACACGCAATTAACATCCATATGCAAAGAAGTTTACAGCCTAACAGCACAGTCTGGATACAAACACATTTTACAGCCCTAAATTAAACTGCACCCAGTGAAAAGAACCTTAGGTGGCAGAAGGATGGAAGAAACATCTAAAGAACAAAAGCTGCTCTCAACCACCAAGTGTTTCATGTTCATCATGATGAAATTAGAAAAATGCCCTTCTCTGTTTATTCTCTTGGATTTTTAATAATTGATTGTATTAAGATACTTAGTAAGTGCTAGAATAATTTCTTAATCAACATTGAAATAAATCTACATATACTTATTTCTTATCTCATCACAGATAAGGCATGAATACCTTTACTGGCTCTTGTACTCCCTGTGCATTAGAATATAATAAAAAGATACTTTGAGGGTGCCAGAGCACTGGAACAGGCTGCCCAGAGAGACTGTGGAGTCTCATTCTCCAGAGATATTCAAAACCTTCCTGGATGCGTTCCTGTCCAACCTGCTGTAGATGACCCTGCTTTGGCAGGAGGGTTGGACTAGACATCTCAGAAGGTCCCTTCCAACCCCTACCATTCTGTGATTCTGTGATACATTTTTACATTAAAAACAGCAGTAAATGGTAAGATGCTGAAGATTTAAATTAATGATCAGTTCTTTTCCAATTTATTATCAATAGGGATATAGAAAGATTAGGATAATGTGCAATAGAATGGCTTATCATTTAACAAGTCATCACGTTCTTGTGGAGACTGTTTGAAGACTAAATTAAATCAACGGAGATCTTTTTTCTGAGTCTACATGTGTACTTCCTATTTGTGGTTGGTCCCAAAAAGGCATATCATGGGTGTATTTTAAAACAGAAGTCCAAACACTTGAATTCCAGTCCTGTGCTCCTCCTTCAAACTAATTTTCTTGAGCACACTGGAAGTTCTTGCCTTAATAAATATGGAATAAAATGGCGGCTGATGAAAAGAAGTATGAAAACAACTAACTTAAAATTAAAAGAAAGTACCAAAACCAGATATTTATTTTATACTCTTACCCCTAAGTATGTTGGGGTTTAGGTTTGGTTTGATTTGCAGACTATCTCTTCTTCCCTGCCAATTAAATAGGGTCTTCACAAGCGGGAAACATTACATATTTTTTGGTGGAAAGTTTTCAAATTTAAAAATTTTGTTGTTATTTCCTAGCTTACACAGAAACATGTTTTGTTCAGAAGTTATTAGAAGTGCCCAGATTTGTTCTTCAAGTTAATTTCTTCTGAGACAATGTGGCAGTAAACAGATAGTCTGTGACTTTATTTCACACAGTTGGGCACCCCAGCATGCACTGGAAATAGAGCAAATGAAAGAATCAGGATATTTATAATAAATATCCCTGCAGACTTGTTATTGGCAATATCATTTACCATTACAAAAATTAAGTTCTTGAAGTTCGGAAAAGCACATCAAGCAACTTGGAATTCCTAAAGTACTTAAAAGCGTAATGTGTTTTCTTACTATTTAGGACATTTTTGTTGAATAAGCTAGCTGTTTAGTTAGGACTCCTACATCCTTGGTAGTACAAATACTTTACTGAGCTAAGGATCTTTTTACATCCCTAAAGCTTTTATTAAAAATCATCAACAAGGTTTGTAAGATGATTGAAATTATTTTCCCATAGTTATAATCTGTATGTTAACTCTCATCTACACTAGAGAATTTAACCAGAGAGTTGTGTTAGGGACAGCCATGATTTTTTAAAACTCTTCCTTGGTATGTTGGGAAGAGTATTACTCAAAATGTTGTTCCAGTTCATCTTCCTTAAATAGAATTTCCAGTTTCAGAAAGAGTTTTATTTATAAAATGATGTTTTCTGTGTTGTTTTGTTTGTTTGTTTTTTATAAATGAAGGTTTATAGGAAAAAATAGCAACAATATTTTCAATCTTTCTGAAATAAAAATTCACATAATATATATTTCTTTTGTCTTTCTAAGAAAAGAATAAAAACCCAAAACCTTTCAAAGAAACATCAATTCTGTGTAGGAGAAATAAAAAAATAATTTGTGGAAAATGTAGAAGTTTTACCCTTTAAAACAGCTAATGGAAAAGTTACCTTTCACTTCATGATTCCTTTATTTTTGCATAATGTATAATAATAACTAAAAAACAAAAAAAGACATCATCCTTGTATATCTGCCTTAACAAATGTATCATTTCATACAATATATGGATATGGCCTTCCTGAACGGGTTGGTTTAATATCCTTAAGCTCTGACTGATTTTCTTGAACATTGAAAACTTCTGGGGTTTTGAGATTTAAGGAATCAAAATCAGGCTCCTAATGTTTACAATTAGGTAATTACTTGTAGGTATTTTTGTGTTTCTGAAGTTTAATTTATACTGTATTTGACTAATTTTACTAACTAAGCATTTCTTAATATTAAATCAAAGGCATACCTGTTAAAATATTCGCGTATACATACACACGTACAAGCATTATACCTACTGCATTAAAAAAAAATCATCTGTTTTTTTTAATTATTTTTAACATTTGTCTAAGTATGTACTAAACAAAGAAATGAAGTTGATAGCAAATATATTTCCTGTTTGTCAGCTAGCTAATGCATATATTTTTGACTCAGATTGCTCAGATGATAGAAAAAAAATGGAGTAAAAGCTAAGAATAATTCAAAGTGAGCACTACACACAGGCTCACTGCCACTGAAGTGAATGACCAATTGCAGTGACAGGAAAATTTTGTGTAAAAATGGGAAACCAGCACTTCCCTTTTTCTAGAGGACTGCTATGTCTAATAGTGAAGTTCTAACCAAATGGCTTTGAAGGACAAGCTGGAGAGCAATTGCTTAAAGACCCTCTCAGATTCCTCGTCTCCTGTAAAGTATCTTTGCCATCCCCATACATTGTAATTGCATATCAGAGATCTCTGATGGGAAACTTTTCAATTTCCCTTTTCTTTTTACACCAAAGCTTCACAATTCCCTTTCCGTATAAGACTGAATCCATGAACCAGTACATCTTGTCTTAATCTATTACTATTGTTTTCCCATAAAGGAAAATAGGAATATCAAGAGGGTAAAGGAATAACCTGAATTAAGGCAGATGTTTTTTAAAGTTGACTAAATCAAAAATTTGATCTTGAAGAATCTTAAGTATTAAAAAGTAGACTTACAGTCTGACATGCTTAGGTAAAAAATATATTCAATTCAGATGAGTGATTTAGGTAGACTAAAGGGGGACCTGAAGCAGATGATAGTACTGTCAAAATATATCTCTTATTTAAAGATTGCTTTTGAAACATGAGTTTTATCAGCCACACTTTTTATTACAGTTATAATTTCTTAAGAGTTTCAACATGGACATGAGCGTAAGATTGTGCCCACAGTTGGAAGGAGAAATTATTACAACTAGAGCTGAGCAGTTGGGTTGAAATGACTACTGATTACACTTGCAAATTGATGCACAAGACATATCTAAATTAATATCTGATATATTAGGCATATAAATAATGTTTACTTTATGAAACACTTCATCCTGAAGGTAAATACATGGCTGAGGTTTGAGGTCAATATGTTTGCTTTAAAATGAATATATAAATGCATTCAGAACCCAATTCCGTATATGAAAGGAAGCTGACCTTTAAAACTGTGCTTACACATATTAATTGCAAGACTATTACACATTATTTGTGACAGTATAACCAGCTGTTTCAACACTATTTAAGAAAGCATCTCTGTCAATTTGATGCTTCAGAATCTCTAAAGGCTGTGTTTTCTCTAAATATACCCAAATTGTCTTAGAAGGAATCTCTTTAAGTCCCTTCCCATAAAACTTAATTATGATTTCAAAGGAAGGCAAGGTCCTCTGTACCTATTGTCCAAGTGGTGACCATTGACATGTGGCGTTCCACGGGGGTTGGTACTGGAACTGGTGTTTCTTAAAAGTTGGGGTTGTTCAGCCTGGAGAAGAGAAGGGTCTGGGGACATCTTATAGCAGCCTTACAGTATGTAAAGGGGGTTTACAGGAAAGGTGGAGAGGGACTCTTAGTCAGGGACTGTAGTGATAGGATGAGGAGTAATGGTTTTAAACTGAAAGAGGCTATATTTAGATTAGCTATCAGGAAGAAATTCTTTACTGTGAGGGTGGTAAGGCTCTGGAACAGGCTGCCCAGAGAAGTTGTGCATGTCCTCTCCCTGGAAGTGTTCAAGGCCAGGTTGGAGGAGACTTTGATCAACCTGGTCTAGTGGGAGGTGTCCCTGCCCATGGCAGGGGGCTTGGAACTAGATGATCTTTAATGTCCCTTCCAACTCTAACCATTCTATGGTTCTATGATTCTATTGTCTAAAGTGCTGGCTTTAAAATAAATAATTACCATGGCATAGCCAACATTGGATATTCTCAAATAGGAAACCACCATGACTTCACTTTTCTAAGCATCACTGCATTCTCTCTGTAATGTCAAATGCTTTGATTGCCACCCTGGGAAAATACATTTTCTTAATACTGTTACTCCTATTGTCACTGCAATGAGGGAAGGAAAGATGATTAAAGTAGCAATTTCTGATTCAAACTCTTGGCACCTCTCCTGTCTTTGTGATAGACAACAGTGATTCTTTCTGTGTAAGGGAGATTCTTCATCTTTTACAGAGTTTATTCATCTGGTATGAGATAGGGAACAATACTACAGATATGTCTAAGACTGTAGAATTGCACCTGTAAGTGAAAGAAAAAGAGGAATGGTAAGAGCTAGGGAACAGACAGAGAACACAGCCAAAACTAATAGATGTGAGAAAGAAAACAGCTGTGGCTAGGAGAAACAGATGCATGTAGAGCGAGAGGAAGAGAACACAAATTTCTGGAAGGATTTAGAATAAGTTTAGGTGGCAGGGAGCATACCTTTTGTTTATTATAAGCAATCAATTCTCACTTTCTTTGCTCCATCCCTGAAAATTATTACCCATCCCTTATTTTAAGGAATATTCCATATTTCATTTGCTTGTCAAGTGAATAAGAAGGCAAAAATCAATCAAAAAAGCTTTCACAGAGGAACATTAAACAGTGTTCTGTCAATTAAATCTTATTTTCAGTACAATACTGAGCCTTTAGGAAGACAACCTTTGGGCCAGAAAAAAAAAAGAAAAAACAAACACAAAATACAATACACTAAAGGATACTTTTTTTTGGTGTTGTTTAAAAGTGCAAATACTGCATGGGCTTAAGACACTTTGAACATTATCATAATCTCTACGTTTGTATTTGGAACCCAAGTAAGGAAATGGCATTCAAAGAAGAAAAGGTCTGACAATGTTAATTAATGATTAAGTGAACAGGAAATACAGAAAATGTTCAATGAGCACAGGAAGAATACAGAAACATTACCCAGACATTCAGAAATGTAATAAAGCCAAAGCTCAGCTGGACTTGGAAATGAAGAAGAGAGGCAAAGGGCCAAAAGACAGTTTCTACATTTACAGCTGAAGCAAAAAAAAAACCCTAAGGAAAATTATATTCTCATGCAAAAAGAGGTGGGAGAACTCATGACAATGGACCCAGAAAAGGGTGAGGCAATCAGTGCCCTCTTTGCTTTTGGCTTTAGTGGCAATGTTTGTTGTCAAGTGCTTCAGGTTTATGTTGCCTAGTGGCACAGTCAGAAGGATTACAGTACTATCCATGATATAGGAAGATGAATTTAGGGATAACTTGAGCAAACGGGATAGGCACACGATGGGCCTGGATACCAAGGGTATCAAGGGAACCAATCAATTTCATTGCTAGGCTACTGTCTGTCATCTCTGAGAGGTCATGATAGACTTTCCCAATGGCAAGAAAAGAAATGTTATGCCCATTTTTCAGAAATAGCAAGAAAATAACTCTAGCTTAGCCTTTTTAATATTGACCTCTTAAGGCTTTGATGTGAGGAAATTTGAAAATACAGATACATAATTCTTGCACCAGAACCAATAAAAAGTATATGACATAATTACTTCTGGTCATTCACAAATTACTTAGATACTGTGGCAATATTTTCCAGGACTGACTGAAAACTAAACTAATCAGTTTGGGTACGGTAAACATCAGTAAACTGTTAGAGCTATCTTACCCATTCTTTCAGCTGAAAAATAGATGAAGGATGCTGAAATGAAATCCTGTTTCTCTGTGGCTTCACATCATTAAGATATCAAAATATTTAGGATCATTAGTTGTTACGCAGCAAGTAAAAGGAGAAAGTTATTTTTTTTTTCCCATTGGTTTCAAGATACTCCTGACACAAACACTAAAAAGTGTGAAAGGAAAATGTGAGTCTGCTGCTGACTGGGGAAGGGGCCCTAACAACACAGGATATGGAAAAGGCTGAGGTACTGAATGCTTTCTTTGCCTCAGTCTTTACTAGTAAGAACAGTCTTCAGGAATCCCATGGCCTGGAGACTGGGGCTGAAGGGAGGAAAGCATAGCCTTGGTGGAAGTAGACTTAGATAAGCCCATGGACCTTGATGGTATGCAACCGCAAGCACTGATGGAAGCTGGCTGATGTCATTGCAAAACCACTCTCCATAATCCTTGACTGATCATGGCAATTGAGAGATGTGCCTGAGGACTGAAGGAAAGCCAAAGTTACCCCTATCTTGAAGAAGGGCAAGAAGGAGGACCTAGGGAACTACAGGCCAGTCAGCCTCACCTCAGTCCCTGGGAAGGTGGTGGAGCAGCTAATCCTGGAAACCATCTCCAGGCACATGAAGGACAAGAAGGTGATCAGGAGTAGCTGACATGCACTTATGAAGGGGAAGTCTTGTTTGAACAACCCGATAAACTTTTATGATGAAATGACTGGCTTGGTAGACAAGGAAAAAACAGTGGATATTGTTTACCTGGAGTTCAAGAAGGCTTTCAACACTGTCTTCTGAGTGACCTCCAGAGGTCACTCCCAACCTTAACCATTCTGTGATTCCATGGGACATACGAGTGTGCAAAACATTGGAATGAGAGTATTTGCTATAAACAATATCTGAGTACTGTAGAATGCAGAAAATTAAATTAGTCATGGCATTATCTGATACCGAATACTAGCTAAAAGTTTCAATTAATTTTCCTTATCTGCAAAAAGATTGAGAATTACCAAGGATATTTCTTTGTTGTCAGCCCTTCATGATTGGAACTGTTGAGGAAAGCTCCAAGAAAAGAGTTGTTTTTAAAACCTGAAGTTTTAAGGCACTTTAATGACTTTTAGATATTAAAAAAGCTGCTTTTACACATCATAGGACTATTTTAAAGCTGTGGGAGTTTTTAACAGGTGTCAGAAATTAATATGACAGAGTAAAATTTTATTGTGAATATTAATTTTTTTTCTTTCCAAATATTAAGGACTTTTTTCTGATATGATTTTTTTAATTACAAAACTTGAACTGTTAACAGTTTATGACAGTGCGTGATTTAAGAGGTAAATTGCAATAAAGATTTGATGACAGCTTATTTGGGTATAGTACTAATTTATCAAAAAATTTCAGTCAAGCAAGAATAAAGAAAGAATTCCGTTATATACTGACTGTCAAATAGTGGATTAGATATTCTTAATTTTATCAAGAAAAGTCACTTAAGTGTGAAAAAACCTCACTCATTCTTTCCATCTCAAAGAATTTTCCAAAAAGTGAAAACAGTATGAAAATTTAAAACTTAACAAAAGCTGAGCATGTATTACTTTAGGTTAGGAAAAAATGGCAGTTTTAAAAGTTTCTTTATCCTCCTTTCTTTTTGTTGTTCCAAAAGGAGATATATCTGTATGGCTGAGCAAGAAAGTCAATTGGCAAACTGATCCACCCGAAAAATTAACAAATTTTCCTTTCTTTCCTGAGTTAGTTTTCAAACAATTCCCTTATCTAATGTTTGATATGACATGGCAGAGCATGATAAAGGATTGAAAAAGCAGCTGAAATGGAAAATAGGGATAAGACATGTTCAAAACAGCTGAAGCCATAATTCCACTGAACGCAAAACTATAGTCTCAGAGATTCAGTTCAGTTGAGAGTTCATGCTTCAAGACTTTTGCATTAAAAGAAGGTTCAATAGTCTGTCATCAAATTCTAGTCTTTTAGTTGTCTTTATCTCAAGGAAGAAATTAAACCGGAAAGAGACAGTCATACATGAGAAATTGGGAAGTATTGGATTGAAGAGAATGGCTAGGAAAGAAAGAAGACTTCAGCACAACTAGAGAACTAAGTACAATAATAGCAAAGGAAGTAGGAAATAAGAGAAGGATGAAAAAGTACAGAAAACATGCTAGAAAGAGAAATTAAAATGGCAGAATGGAAATAAAATGTCTGAGAGAAAAAAAAAAAGCAAAGATATCTAGTGAGACTAAAAAAAACCTGTATCCCAAAATGTCAAATTATTACAGTAAAATACATATAATTTTTTGTATATGTGTCTGTCCACATTTTGCCCAAATTTGAGGGAAATTTTCAAATTCTTGAAAAATGCATTCCTTCCTCTGATGACATTCTATTAAATTTTCTTCTCAGAATCAAGTCTTCCTTTCCAAGTTGATTTTTTGATGATGCATCAGCAAAATCAAAATGTAGGATTATAGTATATTTTATACTGTTCTCAGTTTGGTTGTCAGACCTGCACAGAAAGATCCGTTTAATTCACTTTGTCCTTTGGAAAAGATGACATTGCAAATGATTTCCACAATTAAAATTACTCCTTGCACCTTTCAATCAAGATTTATCCCCTCTTTCCCTGCTAGTTCCATCTCAACGTGTAGACTCAAAGCATGTTCAACTGATCTAAATCTAGGTTGACATCAAAAGTTAGACATTTACTCAAAGGGAGTACTAGGTCACAACAAGAAATGGTCAAAAAGAGAAGGCTTCAGGGAAATTTGTCCCACTCTTTTCACAGTGGTCAAAGGATGAAGAATTCTTGGTTCTCCAAGAGAATAGCTGAGACTGTGTGCTTACCTTTTAGAGGATTACAGTGACAAAAGAGTTACAGTCACCTGTCATTTATACTAGTGTTCATGCATGTGCATGAATGTAGATATATTTTTTCACATTTTTAAGAAAAATTATACTTACGTATCAAAAAAAAACATTCATAAGAAAAAGTATTCTCATAATTAAGCATAATGGGAGGCAACGAATGCTCAAGCAATCTGTTTAAATGCAGTTGGGGACGACAAAGCTATACAGAAGAAAGCACTTTCTTCAAGTAGTGCAGTACTCTAAATTAATACATGAGATAGCAAGAGAATAATAACTATTCCTTTTATATTTTTAGGCATCTCCTCCTAGTAATTTTCTTCACAGTCAATAATTGTTTTACAAGAATCAAATGTAATTTGCATTACATTTTAGCAAGGATTTCATGTTACTATGTTAGTGTGCTTCCTTTCACAAACATCTGTGTGCTGTGAAAAATTTTGTTGACATCACTCATGACAAAAAGTGCACAGACTTCTTGTCCTCACTGTGCACTCTGACCATTCAAAGTCACACAGCAGGACTTTCAGATTCCACAGGTCTTCCATAGGCTCTGATCTTTAATCCTTAGCCCAATTTTGTATCAACCTATGTGATCCAGTATATTTTTATTTTGATCCAGAACATTATCAAAACAATCTTTTATTTAAGCAGTACAAATTATTCTGGGGCTTATATTTGGCTATACAGTGATGTCTTATTCTGGCAAGGTGCTCAGTGTCTCCTATCAGGTGAAAAAGGTTCTTTTCCCACTGAAATCAGGGATGCAAGGAGACTCCATACGTTTCAGAATCAGATTTACTGGAATAATTCACTTTCACCTAAACATTCATGAATACACACACATAGAAATACACCCACTCCACCCCCCATCATCTGGAAACTGTTCAGAATATTCTATTACTCTGAAATCTTATTTAGCAATGAATTAAGATAATACCAGTGTACCCCACTGAGGTGCATTCATTGTGTTTTTAACAGGACTTTTAAAAAATACTGCGTAAGACATCTAATTATAGTGAAGACTGTCAAGGTCATATAGGTTCTACATACTGTAAATGTTTGTTTTTCATACTTTGTGACACAGGGCATTAATTAAGTATGCCAGAGCGTTCTCAGCCTTTTCAATATGACTTCAAAGTAAATAGAACACAGATATTTTTTTAAAATTACTAGTGATCTTAAATGCATGCTAACAATAGAGATTTTTTTCTGACTTGCTACTGTATGATATTGCTGGGCAATTTATCACTAATTTATTTATCCATTTTCATTATGCATTACATGAGTTAGGGAGTGCAGATGCACCATTTAGAACTACAAACTAGGGAAGTTCTAGTGACTTCATAATAACCATTAAAAAGATGAACAAATAGTTTTTAATATTTTACTGAAATGTCCTCGCTGAGTCCAAATCTTTTCAAGTGGTTAGGACCTCATCAAAAAAGTATAAACAAATCTGCTGAAACATATTTGTATAAAAATATCTGAATGCAAATAAAAGATGAGGGGATAAAAACACTTCAAGTATATATGTTTTATAAAATATTTAGAAAAACAATACAACAATGTTGATATGCAGCCATCTCCATGCTGTCAGAAGCCAAATTACCACTACAGCAAATAGTGACACTTTTTAATTGCAGAAAATGATCGTTTTTTTGCTCCTGTTTACTCAGTGATCCACCAAATATTGGCTATCACCCTATCTGCCCAGTAACTAGCATTTGAACATGAACATGAACAACTAAGCTGTACCTATTGTGATGGCATTTCTAACACAGAAATCTCTCCTGTTTGAGTACAATTAACCAAATATGCTGATAAACCATTACTAAAACAGGAAAATCTATGTTTCTGAACTCATAAAACAATAGGTATTTTTATATGAAAGATTTAATTATATCCGCATATGTTATCAGCTTATTATTTTGTAGAAGAAGCAGAGCCCTGTGACACACATAAATTAGCATTTTACAGATGCACGCGAGCAACTTGCCCATGAAAAGGGCAAAGGTGTTGTACATGACTGCAAATATATGTCCTGACTAATAAATTATTAGTAGTATTGGCAAAAAGAAAACCATGAAAATCATATTGGAAGCCAACTTTAAGTGCCTTCTTTTGAGGCAGGAACAAACAGCTGTCCTGGTTCGAGTCGAAGTAGAACCAATTTTCTGTTCAGTAATTTAACTTTGCAGCTCAGCCTCTTCTAACTAACTGAACTTTCTGAAATTAACAGCATATTGTCCAGACACTGTTCGCTCTCAGAATGACAAGACCTGGTTGTTTCTAATTTATGCCCAGGCATGGTATGCAGAGAGGCTCTTGCTTATACTTATTGCTATAACACCCAAGGGCAGCTAACTATGTTATTTGCCCTGTTGAAGGGTCAGAGGCAGAATTGTGTAGAGGGGTCCCAACTGCAGCGAGAAGCGGACAGGACAGGTGACCCAAAACTGACCAACAAGATATTTCATCCCATCTGCCTCATGCACAGTACAAAAGCTGAGGGGTCAAAGGGTCAGCCCTCTCTTTCTTCAATGGCCGATGTCCGAGGAGGACTCTGTCTGTTCGTCTTGCCTTTAATTCCAATCCACTCGTTCCTGAATCCGGATCCAGAATCCAGTTTGTGTCTGTCGCTGGGTCCACTGTGGGACTTTCCCAGTGTCTGCCAGTGAGGCGATCGTCATCCTGGGACCTTGATACAGTTTTGTATATATTGTATATATTTTCATTGTTTTCTTTTTATTATTTTATTAATATTTCATCAAAGAAGTTTAGTTTCTTCTAAACTCATAAGTCTCTCTCTCTTCCTTCTCTCCCAGTGTCATGATTTGAGCAACACAGGACAAATTTCTCTTCTAATGCTTGGGAAAACTGCATTTTTAGAAGACTCTAGTGCCTTAATTTGTGAAAATATTTACTTTATAGCCAGCTACAGTGTGTGGGTTTCAAGGTCTCAGTGTTCTTGAGTTAGCCAGCTGCAGGGACAAGGAGAAGCAAGACCTGGGCACTTGACCCAACCTGGCCAACAGGGTTATTTCATACCATGAAATTCAATATAAATTAGAAAGTTTGCTGCAAAGTCCTCTCTCCTTTGATGGCTCCTGAGAACTTCTTGCCCTGGTGCCGGACCCCTGAGCCCTTCCCATCCTCCTGAAGCCATAGTGCTCACAGTGTGCAACATTTGCTGTGCACTGCAGGGAGTGCAGTGCATTCTATGATAGAATTGGCAGGGTATAATCTTTGTATATTTTATATTGGTATTGGGATCAATATTGGTTCTTTATGTTAGTAATGTTATTTATTTAGTCTTGTTCTATTAAATCTGTTTATATTGCAACCCTCAGATTCCCTTGTTTTTTCCCCAATTCCCTTTCCCGGGTGGGGAGGGGTTATCGGGTGATAGAATAATAGTCTAAATGACAGTAAATTTTTGTGGGTTTTTCAAACCATAACACCCGCAAAGGAGATACTCTGAAGATACAACAGTCAGAGAGCATTTGTTGTTCGTTTCAGTGGTCAAACCTCGGCAACAGCATGAAAACGTCAAGCATGAAGAGGAAAGGTGGAAACACCATGAGGTGTATTGCTAATGAGGAATTTAGTAACGTTTAGTTTTAACGTTTAAAACTGGCCTTAACACTTATCACTGTCTAAACAGTCCGACCACAGCAATCTCTAAGATACCATTTATTCACAAAACAGAAGTTGAAAAGTAGCAGTAAATGACTTTAGGAGCAATAGCTTAATAAAGGTAGTAAATATTTACTCTTAAAATGACCTGCAAAGAAGAGACAACCTAAATAAATGTCATTCCAAATTTGACATGTATCTGTGTATCTACTGAGTTTAGTTAGTCACGAAACCATATAATTTCTGAGTCTGAATTATACCAGGCTTCCAATGAGTAATGAATATAAGGTGTTCTCACAAGTCCCTTAAAACTCTGACACAGTGTACTAATTTTTATATTTTTTTAGTACTGCTGTAAAGCACACAAAATGTCAAACCCTCTCTACACATACCATTAGAAACAAAGTTAGTCTGGCATCGCAGCACAATGAGTGTAACCGGCTGGATTTGGTCAGGGGATTTAATCCTTTTATTTGGAACTGCCTTTAACCCCTTATTCACACCAGTTCGCAGCCCACTTTGCTCCAAATATAACTTAAAATCTTTGCCCCTGTCTGCCATCTTTTTCACATGGCACTACTGACACTGTTGCTACTATGGACATGAGTAATAGCAATTCTCTCACAGGAGAATATGATAGTTGTTGCTCCTTCTTTTCTCATCTCTTTGTAATGTCAGTGATCCTCATACATACATTATGTCTCAGCCCTGCAAATATGTAGTACAGTGCAATATTCCATACAACAATGATATACTTGTAATGAGTTTCCTAACTTGGAAAGTCTATGAGTTTAACATCATTTAGCTTGTCCACAGGCTGACAGATTTTGAACACAAAGAACATCATCAGCACAAAGAGAAGCAGTGAAAAAACTTACAAAATAATCCAGCTATTCATCTACACATCACTAAGTTTATGTGGTGAAACCCCATGAACAATATCAAACTCCATTATTAGAGGTTAAAGCAAACAGAATCAGAATTTGTCCTCACTCCTTTTGTCTGAAAATAGTCACAGTAAAAGAGAAAGTTTGGTGCACAGATCAGACCTCTAGCAAGTCACAGTTCTTTTGCTAAAGTATAGCATAGATATTAATTTTCAGTATGTTTCTAAATAGCAAAGCTTAAAAAATAAATTATTCCATTAAGTAAAGAAAAGACAATAATGAGCTTGCAGCAGAGTTTTTAACTTTCTCCTCTATTCTTGTAATATTTCTTGTGAAATATTACAATTTCCCAGGAGTAGGTTAAGGTATTGGTAGTTTTTCCATCAGTAGAATGTTTCCAAATTCCTCTAAAAAAACCATTGCCAAAACACATAATTTCTTGTTCAAAGAACAGTCATATTTCATACTTGACACTGACTGTGTATATTATTCTCTAAAGAGTCATACATCATCCAAAAGATTGGCTCAGTAACTGTTCATGTGATTTAACTGATGAATAGAAATACTGAAAAGAAAAAAATCTAGCAATTCCTTTTATTTCTCTAATAACATTTTTGGAAAAGAAAGACTATTCACTTTTGACCAAGCAAAGCATTTTCTTTCAATACAAATGGAAAATCCCTTTTTTCAAGTCCATTAACAGAAGCAAAGGAAATGAAGAACTACTTAATATGTCTGGAAAAGGAAGAATTTAATTCAGAAGTGCTTTTATCCAAAAGCCATTTCATTAAACCAGTACATGAAGAAAAAAAAAAATCAATTCTATCTTCTGGTGATTGGAGTATTTTCATGTGTGTGTGTTGGGGGAAAGCCCCTGGATTCTAATTCCATGCTTAATGTATATTCAAATATGCCATGCGGAGCGTAACACTATGAACAGCATAAAATGAGAAACTCACAAGATATCCAATATTATAGTTGTACCACATCTCACTTAACAGGTAAAACATGGCTGCAAATCCTTTGGGGAAGAAAAATTTGATATTAGCTGAGGAGCCTAACCACTTGGCCATTGGATAAACCACAAAAAAAGCCCCAAACTCCTATACGGGATTTTAACCTGCAGTAGCCTGGTGAAAAGGGTTCAAATCTGTCGTGATTTCTGTCCACCTGTCAGTCTCCTGACTTCTTAGAGATGCCTGATGGCATTGGCTGCAGTGGTTTCACCTCCTGTAAGAAAATCTTGTTGGCTTCTTAGCCCAGCCTAACTTTGAACTGTATGTTTTGCATTCCTCCTGGGCTACTCAGTCAACTGGTGCCCCAGCCTGTGAATATTGATCACTTGGTACTATCTTTGGGATAGACCATCTACTTTTACACTTTTTATGCTGGTGGGATGAAGAACTAAATTCATCTTTACAATTCGTAGTATAAATTTAATGTTTAGGTACTTTTTTATTGCCCTTTTAAGTGCATGAAAATAAAATTTTATTTCAATGCTTGGAAACCTTTATTTTTTCCCCATTTTCATTTCAGATGAAATGGAAATTTCAGGTGTTATGGAAAAATTGACACAACTCATAAATGCTTTTGATCTCTATTCAATAACCTTTTAGTGACTAAAATGATCTACAAAACCAACCAACCAACCAACCAAAAAAAAAAAAATCAGCCAGTCTTAAACTGATCGTAAGCTGTCATATTCAAACAATGAATACTTTTATGGTTGATACTTTGTGGTAAGTCAGTGTTAAATAACTGTAGACCTGATCAATCAAATGAGCTCCATGGGCTCCAGGCATTTATTCTGTATCACTGTTCAACCTGTGAATCATGGCTACAATATGAACTTCTACATGAGTTTGCCTGCTCATCTCTTCTTTGCTTGGGAACTCACTGTAGTAAAATACTGAGCTGCTGCTGCTGTCATGGTGCTTCATCGCAGTTCAAAACTCCCAGCTTTCACGCAGTGCAAATTACTAAATAGAGCAAACAAATCTATGAAGTAGGTGGGTATGTTGAACTTACATATAGTGGGAACCAAAGCAATTCAGTCTTATAATAGTGACAATTACCTATAAAATTATATGCACTTAGACAATTTACTTAAATGGAAACTCTTAACACAGCAATTTGTGAACCAGACCATTATGACTGTCTTTTTTGTTTCAATTTTAGAAAATTATTTCAAAAAATGTATTGTGTCAGGAATGTTCTTAAGAAGATAATTATTGTAAAAATCTGTTTGATATAATTATATTAAGATATCAGTGTATGAGAATAAAGATACGTATGCAGAAAAAATCTTCCTGTCTACAAAAGATCCTCAGAATTATTGAACAAATAAATAAAATTCAAATATTTCTGCCATAATTTTACTATCAGAGCTCAAAGAAGCCACTTTTGTTGCTATGAAATTAACTGTGTGAGAAATCAACGAGAGGCCCAAATAGAATTTATTTAGAGAATATCATCCCATGGAAGGTAACAAAAGCTTTGAAAAGCCACGTGTATAAAGCTATAGTAATTCTTGTCCATGGGCTTCCATATCACTGCACTGGTTTACAGTTTTCTTTATCCATCAATACAAAATAGAGATGTCTAAGAAATATTTGATAGAAATATTTTGAAGAGCAGAAATATTTAATTTTGTAAATATATTTTAATGAAAAAAATAATACCCTTTCTTACAACTTGCTACTGACTGCTCATCATTGCTATAGACTTTGAAATTCAACCAAGCAATCAAAAGACTAATTTTTTTATTATTGTATGAGAATCGGAAGTAATTAGGATTACAAGGCAAATGTAAACTCCTCTATTTGTGGACAGACATGTAACAAGTTTGAATAAATATAGAAGTCATGAAAACACAGCCTTATGTAAGCATGTGGCATAACTATGAATCCTTGTTTACACTAGGACAAATCACTTATTCTATAAGTGAAACAAAAACTGCATCAATAAAAAAAAAAAAAATTATTTGGTTTTCCTTAGAAAAACTCTTAAGAGTCCCAAAATAAAAAATAAATAAGTAAACAATCGACCTTTGCAGGAATACCTCCCTCTACTGTAGGAGCTGAGTAAATACTACAAATGCACTGCCTTTAAACTGAGAGTTCATCGTCTCAAGTCCTTTGTATCCACACTGCAAATAGCTGCAGGTTTCAAGTGCGTAACAATACTGCCCCTGAATTTCCCTCCTGGAAAAGTCAGTTCAATAAAAACAAAACAAAAGGAAAAATAAAACAAAGCCACCAAGGTCAGAAAAACCACATCAATCTTTTCTGCGTCTCACGATTCCACCAAAAAACCCTATGTAGTGGGCTCAATGGAAAGCATAGCAAACCAGAATCTAATGCTGCTGTGTGATAAGTGAATCAGGAAGCACAACAAAGCATATCTGCATACAGTTAGACAGATAGATAAAACATCAACACAGGCTAAATTAAAGTCTGGATCAAAAAAAAATTTCTTAATGATTTTTTTTGTGGATTCTGGGAGTTTGAGTGGGATATATTGCCTTGAATTCATATGCAGCAGTCTTTTACATGCGTTTTTAACACTTCAGTAAATTTGGATTCCTCAAGTTTTTCTCTTTTAGTGTTCCTTGGGGTTTAAGTGGCACTTTCCCTAGATATACTGCAAAGGAAAGAAACGAAAAATCAAAGGTATCAACATAACAAAAGAAGAAGAACCCCACTCCCCCACCCCGAAAAAAAAAAACAACATACCTCCCCACAAAAAAACCCAAACTGAGATTCTTGTTTTGTTGTTGGCCAGATTCCACAAAGAATCTGTTCAAATCCTCATCATCAAGGGGAGGGAAAATGTTTAAAACTTATATTCTCCACAAAACAACAGGAGGGGAAAATATACTCTCTTCTATTAAAGCAAGTATAATAAATTCTAGAAAAGCAAGAAAAAAAATTGTTTATTAATAAAAAATTAAATGGGAATCTGAAACTTTCACCTAAGTTCTACAACCTGCTGTCTTGACGTGATTTTTCATCTACAACAAGTCACAAATTAATAATGCCATTTTGGGGTTTTCTTGGGGTTATTTTTGGTTTGGATTTTTTTGGTTTTGTTTGGGGAGTTTTTGGTGGTGGTGGTGGTTTTGGGTGGTTGATTTTTTTTTCCTTAGGGACCCTATAACCTGACATATAGTAACAATCTTACTTTTTCCTTCCTTTTTAAGTATTTTCTCACCTATAATGATTGTAGAACTACATTTGAAAATAAGAATCAAGGCTCAAAGACTCAATAAATAGCAAGGAAAATTAATCTGACATGTATAATTTAAATTTTTTAAATCCGTTCCATAAGACTTTTTCAAAGGCATGATTTGTAGTTCCTAAATATTTGGGACTGTTAATGCTTATGATTACCCCATAAGTACTTAGCACTGCCCTTTGTACTAATATACTTCATTCTCTTTCTGTTATTCAGGTCTTCAAGATAACCTCATTCTTCCTCTATAACATTTTTATTTCCTTTTGTATAAAACTTCCCAGCTCTGTGTCACTATCAGATTTTCTTAGTGCATCCCTTATTTTTTTGTGTAAAGAAAATTGATGAAATCATTCGATGACATTATTCCCACATATTTCCAAAGTTGCATGAATATCCCTTTCCCTCTGTGAAACTACAAATGTGGCATTCTTTCTTCTGCAATAATTTCGTCCCCAAAATCAATCTGATTAGTCTAGAGGAAATTAGATATTGACTAAAACACAAAAACTGCTCCCTCCATGGAAAGACATCACTGGCCTTGATATGGGTATGACATATTCTTTATTCTCTTCCTGTGCTCAGTCAGGTAATTCTTTATTCTGGATCTCAGAAACTGTTTACCAGGAAGTAGTTTAGCTAAAACTGTTCTGATAAGATCTTTTTTCTTCCTAAAAATTTAGGCATTTAACTACAATTCCACATAATAAAGATCCCAACAGTCCTCTTGTAAATCTTTATTACCATTCAGTTGCATGCAGTATTGATTAATGCAGAACCCATTCTGTTCATGTGGTTGAGCAATACGCTTGAAAAATAAAATTTACAAACTTCCTAACTGTGTTAAAAAATAAATGCTTGTTTAGATGATCATGTCTATTCTCTGAGTCTCTTTAGTCAAGTGGAAATTCACCTGTGATAGACCTGTAATTTCTAAAAGACCTGACAAGATAAAACTGGTCGCACAGAATGCTGTGTAGCAAACCAAACTTAGACAAACTATGAAACTGATGGACTGTTGTAAACTTAATACAGGATTTCCTCCATGTGAATGGGTTTAACTCTTCAAAAATTCTTTCTACTAAGCCAGAATAAATTAAAAAAAACTGTGGTTTATTTTTCTGCATAACAGACTTTGGGAGGTGAAAAAATGTAGCTCTGGATGTTAAAAATCTTAGTTGTAAGTTTGCAATGTGACCCCTGCTTAGTGGCTTCGTTAGACTTCATGGTTTGTTTATCCTTTTAGAATAGTACATTGATCATAGAAAAAACCTGCATCTGAAAGTGATTGTCTACCAGCCCAAAGGAAAAAGGTGAGTCCAAACGAAAGATTTCCTAGGGCAATAGTCCAGGAAGGCAACTAATTTTCATATTCTGCAGAACTGATTAAAAGGAAAACATTATGCACTTTTTTACTCTAGTTTCTACTACATTTCCACTACATTTCTATGTCCTCTACATTTTTTCTTGTTTTTCTTTCTTAAGTAAATTGAATTGTGTCACGGAAAATTCCTATTTGCAGAAACCTCATTCCTTCAATTCAAGTTTTACAGTTTCTTACTTCTACTGTTTCCTCTTCTCCATCATTGCTTATATTGTTTGCAACAGCTGTAATTATATATACATTTGAAAAAATGGAAAACTGGGGAAAGCAGTTACCTTTTTACTTCACTGATTTGTATGACACCTCATTTCAAAGGCCAATATATCACAAGGCAGTAATTTTGTTTTCTGTAAATTAATACGGGATCAATTAAAATAGAAATCTACAACCAGCTGTGTAACATTTTCTTAACTTCTAATTTCTTCCTCTTTCTTTCTCATTGCTTTTACTGAAATATTTATAAGGAACAAATGTATCTTTCAACACAGGCACAGAGACTCATGGAAAGTCTGTTGTTTTGACCTCATGAATACCAAAGTTATGTTTGCAGTTCCAAATGATATAATATTAATCAGACTTGCCTTCCTTGTGTTTTCTGAATTATTTTCTCAGGTTTATAAAGAATCCAAAAATAAACTAGTACCTATATTTTGGAGACAATAACTAATTTCTTCTTTTGCCAAAGTAAATATGAGAGACCGAGGTAAAAAGAAATTTTTTCAAAGCCATTCTGAGGGGGTTCATCTGCAGGAAAAAAAGAATAAAACAGAAAACTACCTTGGATTATTATGCCCATAGAGTATTAAATTTTTTGATTATCATATTAAATTATTTTAAATTTCTCACTGGTCCAATATGCTACCCCAGTACTCAGGATGTCAGCAGCAGTATACATGGTGTATAGCTAAAGGATAAAAACTGCAACAATACAAAAATCTCCTGTTGAATGTTTAATTTCTTTCTGAAAACAGACAGAAGAACACATATGACTGTGAGTCTGGTTTCCTCCATTTGAGTATTCCTTTGAAATTCAAATTCTTAATGAAAAAAATGAAAAATTATACCAAAAAGATTTTGGTAAATGTGTTTTTTGCATAAAGAACATTCACACTTTTCCAGCTGAGTTAAAATGAATAAATAAATGACATTTGCTTAGAATAGACAGACTCCTATTTATTTATTCCTTAAATTAGCTGTAAATAACTTTTGACCATTTTATGAATAAAACCATTTTCAACCTTCGGACCACTGGTAAGCTGTAAATACTATTCTCCTATAATTGAGTTATCAAGCAACAAGCATCTAATACAGTGTGATTTATAATTCATGTTCTGCTATCAGACTAAATGGAATAGGCTCGTCCCATCACTTTGCTGGTTCAGGAGTACTGCTAAACTACAGTGCTGTCTAGCGTCGGGAATTTCTACTTTCCCTTGGACAACTTATCATTGGCAGAGTAATCTTGTTGCTATGTTATCCCAATCTAATTTTGTATTCTAGTATTCAGCATGTTAACCATGTTAGAGGTCAAGTTCAAAAATGTTATATATGATACAAGATTTTCAAGTTTTTCCTCTAACATGCTTGTGCATATAACAGTAATAGAGAGAGGGTATCCACAGCCACTATTTTAGTTATTTGCCTAAATTAGAGGCTTAGTCTTCTGAAATTCTCTCTACACAGTCGTCATGGTTAACCTCGGTAAGAAGCACTATCAGGACAAAGCAAAAAAAGAAATCAAACAAAACCTGTGCAAATTAGGTTATAAGGACGTGCACTGTAAGCAAGGAAGGCTGTTGGATAGAAGCCATGGACTGCAGAGGACACCTCTGCTGGGCCAGCGGTTGGGGCACTAGGAAAGACAAGCTCAGGTTAAGTGACCACCCAGATAATCCACCTGCAGGTATTCAGGTGTCTATTTAACTCTTTTAGGAGAGGTGAATGCTTCCTTTCTTAATTAATCACAAAAGGCATTTACAGAAAATAAGCCATTCTGGAAACATACCAAACACATGGGACAAAGAATTTGTTGTTAACCTGATTAAAATATTAAATGTCTCATCAAAATAAAGCAAACATACCAGTAGTCATAGTCTAAATTCATACAGAAAAGCCTCAGTGCCTTTAAAATTGCTGTACAAAAACCGTACTAATATTTGCCCTTTTCCTCTGGCACTATACTCACCCCTCCACTGCCCTCCTGGGTCCTAAGGTTGATAGAACCAGTCTTCCTCAGACAGGGAGGTGGTGGGAGGTCACAGCAAGTTATCAGCATCTTGAGTTTTTGGTGGGAGTAGGTACTCACAGAGCTTCTCCTGAAACAGGTGAGGCACTGGTCGCTAGGCCACCTGCCAAGTTAAACCAGCTAAAATCAGCTTGAGCCAAGGGAAGCCCCAACTGGTCCTGAGACCCTGTAATGCTAGGTCAGTATAAAGCCTGTGGCTTTTTATTAGTAATGACAAAATCATATTACTGAGTATGTCTCAAAGCATCATCTTATCTCTGTGATATACCTGAGTGGTGGGATCTGGTCTCCTAAAAAAAAATAAAATATCACAATGTTTTAGCCCCATGATTACGGACAATCAGAATTCATAGAAAGGGACAGGATTTTCACAGGAATAGACATCTATTTTGACACAGGATATTTATGAGATCAGAATACTTTGGGAAAAACAAACAAATAAAAAAAATCAACCTCCTACCTCCTAGAAGTTCAGTAAGACTTGAGTAACAGATTTTTTTGCTTTCTGGAAACCCTATTGGTTTCATATACGAAAATCTACAAAGTTTGTTAAAAAAGCCCAGGCACAGTATTTTTTGTGTATTGTTTGCTTGAAAGCTACTTCACAGGTGATCTGGAAAGTGTAAACAAATATAATACGTTAAGTACTTCTGGCAACAACCACCTAGTAAGGGTAATGGAAACCTCTGTAATAAACTACAATGTAGTCACTGATAATCACTGATGTTTTGTTAGAGTGGTATGCTGAGCACTACCCAAAAGAGTCTGTCAGTGAATAATGAATTCATTGTTCACTGTATTACTTAGCAGATTTTTGCAACATTATCCACAAATATCCCTAAGTTATTCAAGAATTTATAATGATATTCTTTGAGTAATGCTCACTAAAAATAAAATCTCAAGAATTTGCATTTTCCTTATTTCCTTCCCTGTCCTTCATCTTGTTTTTCTGTGATGAAATCAGTCAGCTGCGTCATGTCTGGTTGCACCCTGAGACTGGAAAACATAGCATCATGAACACAAAACCATGAATATACTAATAAGAAAAAAAAAGATTTGTAGTTTGGGGGAAATTAACTTTTACTTACATAGCAGCTATACTGAATATTATTGTAGAAAATAAAGCAATTTCTTATTAATCTGTGGTTATAAAACTTTGCAAAAACATGGAAAACAGAGTTGCTCTGTGAGGTAGAGTCAGTGTGATTCTATTACAGTGCTGAATTTCATTTCTTTTACACAAATAGTGCTTTAATTCAGGAAGAAATATAAAGCGATGCTAAAAGATGAAGTGTGTGTAGCATTTATAAGACATAGTGTTCTGCTGTTCACCATCCCTTGACAGAGAAAATGGAAACCACAACTGCAAATTCAAAACTGAAACAGCTCAATAATATCACTGAAATTAGATACTATGAAGTCTAGTTCCTGAAAGAAAGAATTCCACAGGAAGGATATTTCATTCTCTGCAAAATCTCTCTTCATTCATCCTTCCTCTTCTGAGAATGCTTCAGTAGTTTTTATGGTGTTCTTTACTTGCACCACAACTTCTGGCTTTGAAGTGAAAATTACTTCAAACTCAGCGTATCACATTTCTTGTCTACCAACCTAGTTGTCACTTTATAACAACAATAACCTTTTGGGTGAATTAAGGCTGGAGGAAGCTATTCTTCAGCTTAAAACTTCAGTTGTGAAGTGAATTGGATGTCCATACTGTAAGAAGAAAGCTGAAGTATGCTGACTCTGAATCTGCTCCTAGCTGCTTTAATGGATATACCATACACACTATAGGAAGAGATGTGTTTCAAATGCCCTGGTATTTTTTTCATATAGTATTGACTTGAGCTCTAGTGTCAAATTTATGTCTTACAATATAAGTGAGCTTATGAGAAATCAGCAAATCTTTAGCTTGTTCATGACGTGTGTGTTTTTTTGTGCATCATTAGCACAGCCTACATCAAGAGAAAATTTGCTGTGATGAGAAACATTGTTTTGTCATGGAACAATCAATAGTACGCTTGGCTTTTAGATCAGTTCTTCATTCCTTTCCAAAGTGACTACATCTATACATAATGCAGAATGATGACCTTTCATTAAGCAAATGTGAGCTCTTATATCTTTCTCCAGAGTTTCTAAACAAATATTTGTGATATTGGTTATACAGGTTTACTTATTTATGTGGTCTTGTCTGGGTAAGCCTGCATTTCTTTTTGAGAACCAAGTATTTGCCAGGAAATGTAGATGTTTCTGTGATGAATACAGTTCTTTTAGACACATTTCACATAATAATAATTCTGTTATGTAGGTTGCCCTACCATTTTTTTTTTAACCTCAAATAAAAGAGATATCAAAGGGGGGTTGTTTAATTTTTTTACCATTTAACCCTAAGATATACAACTATAATCAATATGTTGAGAATTTCAAAGGCACCATGTTAGAGGTTATTGAAAATACACACACACAAACTTTTCAATGGAAGCACTGCTTTAAACTCTGTAAGATGTTTTAAACAATCTGCTCTTCCCTGAAAATTTAAACTCGAAAAACCAGAGGGCTAAAACCTTTTTCATTTTGTTGTAAATCTGTTTCTCTTTCCCCTTTTATGAATATTAAAATGTTACATTCAGGACTTCAACTTTTTCAACAAATTAAATCATGGTTTAATCAGAGAATTCTAGCAAAAAGTATTTTTATTCCTTCAGTTTAATTAAAATACAGGGGCAATAAGCTAGTCTTTTACTAACTTGATTCAAAGAGAGTTAGCAACTCAAAACACAATATAGAATCATAGAATCGTTGAGGTTAGAAAAGACCCTTAAGACCATAGAGTCCAACTGTTAACCTAGTACTGCGAAGTCCACCACTAAACCATATCCCTAAGCTCCATGTCTACCCGTCTTTTAAATACCTCCAGGGATGGTGACTCAACGACTTCCCCAGGCAGCCCATTCCAATGCTTGATAACCCTTTCAGTGAAAAATTTTTCCTAATATCCAATCAAAACTTCACCTGGCACAACTTGAGGCCATTTCTTCTCATCCTTTCACTTGGTACTTGGGAAAAGAGACCAACACCTACCTTGCTACAACCTCCTTTCAGGTAGTTATAGAGGGCAATAAGGTCTCCCCTCAGCCTCCTTTTCTCCAGCCTAAACAACCACAGTTCCTTCAGCCACTCTTACAACTCGCTTTCTAGACCCCTCACCAGCTTCGTTACCCTTCTCTGGAAACGCTCCAGCACCTCAATGTCTTTCATGTAGTGAGGGGTCCAAAACTGAACACAGTATTTGAGGTGTGCCATGTACAAGGGGAATATCGCTTCCCTAGTCCTGCTCACCACATTATTCCTGATACAGGCCAGGATGCTGTTGGCCTTCTTGGCCACCTGGGCACACTGCTGGCTCATATTCAGCCACCTATTGACCACCACCCCCAGGAGAAACTCTTTGCCTGCAGACACAAAGATACAGAAGAGTTTTTAAGGGACAAACAGGGAGTAAATTTCCCTTCTGTCATTCATGTTGGTATGAAATTCACAGTGTGACTGAACTGAGAGAAAAGGAAAGATACAAAAAGGAAAGCAGTGGAAAGAGTTTAATGAAAGACTATGAGTTCTGTGCATGAGAATGTAGTACCTCCTTTTTTTCTTTTAATCTTGATGCTTTAGGTTACTCCCTTTTATTAATTTTAATCTTGCTAATTTAGGCTACCACTAGCTTTTGTATAATGAACAATGCTGAACTCTCTGTTGAACTTCCCCACACCATTCCTCCTCAATTATCTCTCCTCCAAGCCAAGCCATCCTAATCTACACCCTTGACTGGAAGACATTCTGTAAATTTCAACATCATTGTCACCTCTATCTGGATTTTTTTTAAATATGTCCTATATATTTATAGAGATGTAGTGACTTGAACTGTATATAATACTAAAGATATCATCAAACTGGAATTCCTTCCAGAATTTTAGCATTAATGTGGCATATATTTCTCCAAATTCAAATAATTCATCTTTTGGTTTTGGACAGTCCTTTTTTATAACTATGGAAAACAATTTTCATGTGAATGACTTTTTCTTTCCTGTTAAAGGCTGAAGTTTTGCCAGTTTGTTATTCCATGCTGAGGGACTAAGCTTTCTTTATTTATGTTGGAA
The DNA here is from genome assembly GCA_008711295.1 of Anarhynchus alexandrinus. Classification (NCBI taxonomy): domain Eukaryota; kingdom Metazoa; phylum Chordata; class Aves; order Charadriiformes; family Charadriidae; genus Anarhynchus; species Anarhynchus alexandrinus. The sequence continues at coordinate 5,874,310 of VUYV01000009.1, read as the reverse complement.
GGACATATTTGTTAGAAACATACTTCTGTTTCAATTTGCTCATTTTGACCTTGACTGTACTTTGAAAAGTACTGTCTCTAGTCCAACAACTGTGCATCTGCCCCATAATTCATGAAAGGACATAGAAAGCCCAAGTGTGGACATGGTCCAGGAAGTTTCATGACAAAATGATAAAATACTGCTCAGTTCAGCAGTTATACTTGTGGTGACCCAGATTATCTGCACTGCAATTATCTGGAATGAGCTTGTCTTTTCTTGAAATGTAATACCGGGAAATCTATATGTGGTATTTATATTGTTCTTGTTACAGAAAAATGTAATCACCTCACAATCATTAATGTTATCATCCTCAAAATACCCAAGAGAGGTTGGGAGATATTATTATATCAAACAAATAGAAAAGATCAGATGCAGGAAAAGTAAACCTCTTAGAAATGTTTAGGTACACAAAAATGTAAAATAGGACAAATGGGTTTACAAGAGCACAATGTCATGTGTGGCAAGATTTTGAAAGCTGGCAGTGGGTAAGGCATACAGCTTCTCTATCCAGTGGAGGGAAATCTTACATATACCACACATACCAGCACATATACCACACATACCAGCACGACNCTCTATCCAGTGGAGGGAAATCTTACATATGCCACACATACCAGCATGATGAACTGAGGATGCGTAATCCTGAAGTGCCTATTTGGTTAGAGATAACTGAATAGGTGTCTGGTTCTGTTTGGTTGGTTATTTTTTTTAAGAAGACAGGAAGCAGAAGTGGCGGAGAGTGCTTATATGCACTTTTCCTATGGTCACAATAATCAGCAACTCTGGACTTATTTATTTTCAAGTCAGCCTTGTTACTCTGCAGGAGCATATTTTAGCTACTAGACTATAGCGCCAGTGAGTGCAAGGCACATTGTGACCTGGACACTATCCAGATTTTCTGTGGAACATTGGATAAAAGCAAAAATAGTCTCAAAATGAGAAGCCAAGATTTGGTCCTTCTTCCAGACCAGTCAAAATATTAAATTTCATAGCCACATGTCCTCCTGTCTTCCCCCATAAGACTCTCTCCCTGACGGTACAGCAGCCTAGTTTTACCATGGGGAATGAAGGCACCCCTCAAGGCACCCCTCTGCCAAAGTATCAGCAGTATCTCCTGGGCCTTCACTTCAGCCAGACAGGTGCAAACTTAAAATACCTTCTGACTCTTAGTACTTAAACGCTTTTAAATCACCCTCTGGGTCTCAGATGACCATCTTGTACTTCAGATGCCTAAGTGCATTTTTGGATCCTCACTACTACTATTTATTGATTTCAAAGGCACTTAAACGCTGTGCTGCTTTCAAAAATCCCATTCATCTTCTATCTGTATTTTTAGGAAGCTATTGCTTTTAAAACCCATCACACAGCAAAAATCTGAACCTGGATTAGCTGAATCATAGGCTGGCCAATCTAATCAATGATGTGGACTTCCTCACTAATCACACATCTGCTAATGTACATACAGTTAAATAATAAAAGTCTATTGCAAAAGTCTGAGTTAGCGCACATACTTACTTTCATACAGCTCAGTGAGCCAAAACGTCAATTGATGAAAATAACTATTTTACAGTATATATCCCATTTTCATTTAGAGAGATTTTAGTTCCCTTTTGATGCATATAATTTTTCCTTTTTTTTTTTTTTTCCTATTGAACACATAGGCATACTCTGCAACATACAGAAATACAGCCAATGTCTATCCACTCAGTTTTATGTAAGTACAAAGGCAGTGCTTATTTTAGGGTAATGTATTTAAAACATTCATATTAGGGAACAACCTCTTATGATGAAAAATGTATTATTTGCTGTACAGGTACTAATAACAACAGCAACAAAAAAAGTATTTTTCTGTCACAAAAATATTCTAGACATGTTGAGGTCACACCTGAAATGTTCATCTTTCAGTTGTGATGGTTTCTTTGTCCAGAAACAAAAATTAAAAAAAAACCCACAGAAATCCTATAAAAGTGTGTTCCTGTTAGAATAATGCAGAAAGATTTTCTTGTCAGAAAATGATTTCAGCTATACTGCAACCCTTGCATGTCAAAACGAAGAGGAAAGGAGAAAATATTGATCCACAAAACATACAAGAACACTATGTACAGTATGTAATCTCGAAACCATTGTTTTCCTTTATAGTTTGCTTGCAAGTATGTTTCCCTAATAAAAAAATATTTAAAAGAAACAAAAGCACTTTTGCATAGTTGTAAAAATATTAATGTGGGTGAAATTATTTCACATAAAAGGAAGTTTATTTTACATTTTACCATTAAAATAAGTTTGGTATTATTATTTAAACATCATTATTTTCTAAATACACCTAATAAAATAGGAAAGACTGCATTTCAGTGTCATAAAACAGTTCTGCTGCTCTTTCTAAGATGAGATACCATGTTTACAGAAAGCTTAAAATATTTATGAATCATTACTTGGTATTCTCTTCATTTATTTTTTTTTCCTTCTAAAGCTAAATGCTTAAAAGATAATAAGAAATCTTACTGGCTAGTCAAAATATTTGCTGAAATTTTCATTATGAACCTACGCGGTACTGCATGATCTAAAGACAATGAGTGTAAGATTTAAGACTTTTTTTTTTTACCTGGAAAGTCACTAGATTGAAGCTACTGTCAGATAATTTTATCTGATTTTCTATTACAATATCATTATCTTTTTGCCTTTTGCCTTTTTTTTTTATTCCTTAAATAGGAAAAATAAATTTCTTAGGAAATAAAAAGAATATCAATATATGTAATTATAAAATAGGAAAAGAAATACAAACCAAAGTAATTCAGAACAATGAGTTATAGTGCTGCTTGCATAGTGCTTTCAAGCAGTTGCTTAAATGTTTAGCTAATTTGTTGAAAACATTTCTGTCACATGTTTTCAAGGAAAGATACTGAGATAAAATTGTAAAGAATTACTAAATTTGCCCAAATGGATTTTATTCCTGATATTTCTTATCACAAGTCGTGTCCTATTCTACTGTTGTTATGTCACAGGTAAACCAAATCTGATTTTGCTAGTATCATTTACCTTTGTAGCTTGTAGTACTGCGCACTCCCGGAGGTGCGTGCCAGCAGGTTGGAGGTGTGGGTGCTCCAGCTTTACACATACCTACGCCAGTACCTGTAACCTGCTAACACTCACACCAGTGAGAAAGCACGCCGCTGTGCCAGTTACACATCTCGAGGTGTGGGTCCCTACGAGCTGTGCCCCATACTGTCACTCCAGGAGGCTGTGCAGACTCCTCACAGCGTCTGATGGAGAGGCTGCCCTGTCCAGCGAGCCTGGGCAGAGGCCATGATGCCCTGGGGAGACTGGCAGCACCAAAGCAGGTTCGAACTGTTGCTGTTTCTTCTCCCTAACTTTTGACTCTGTTAAGTCACCCTGAAATCTTTAAGTGGAATGGAAGTCTTTCAGGATTCAGAATGTCAGCTGTCAAAACCTCTAATAGTACAGCAATTGAAACATGATTTTCTTTGCTGCTGATGCTGTAAAAAGACAACTAAGACTTTCCTTATACATCTGCAAAAAACTAAGCATGCACATGCCATTTGGGTAAAATGCTACTAATTTTGTTTGTCACTTTTTTGACTTTCAGCTTATTTCCACCTTGATCCTGCATCAAATCCGTGTAGCTCAGTTCTTTGGTAACTCTGTTTTGCAGAATAACGTTCTTGCATAGGCAAGGTAGAAGCAAAGTTTCTTCTGGTCCTTACATATTCTAGAGCTTCAGAGTTTCTATGAGCAAATATAGTAATATAACCACCAGTCCTCAAATACTCAGCCACATTGTGAAGCAAAATATTTTCTTTTCTGTACTAACTCCAGCCAGTACATCATGATCAAACACGGAGAGGTGATTCTCCTTCTAAAGAAACTAATCAGGTGCGATAAGATGGTCACTACTTGTGAATAAGAATTTTTTCTCATACTGATACTGTACCTATAGGAAAGGCTATTCCATAAACTTTGAACATTCAGAAGGCCAGATGGATTTGTTAAATGTTTTCCTTTTAATCCTTTTAATCAAGTACTAAAATTAGTTCAAATAATGCTATTTTTATCTTCTCTTCCTCAACCAAAATTCTTCTCTTCCTTTATCTTACCTTCTTCAATTTTGTGGGCTTTCAGTATTATGATATGATACTCCTGTACAGCTGGATACTTGTGGGGGAAATGTCAGCAGATAAGTATAATTTCTTTTAGAATTCATACTTAATATAATATATATCTTAAAGTAGTTTAAAAAAAAAACAAGAGGAGAATTTGTAGTTTATTTTTCTGATTTTTGTCTTTAACTTATGGTCACAGTCAAGAGCGCTGTGCTGTTTTTATGTTAATGGCAGGATATATTTGATTAACGGCATAAAAATAGGTTACAAGCTTCCTGTGTTCAGATGATCTTCTCAGTGCTACTTATAGTGGTGGCATTGCGGCACGATCATTAGATATAATGCTTTTGTGTTTTTCAAGTCAGTGATTTCTGTGACTGTGACAAACAATTTGCTAGATTTCTGCCTGCAGTCCAATCGAAAATCACAAAGAATTTGTAAATAACAACTTTGCATGGATGACCATGGCTTTTTTTCTATATTGTAAAGTCACATTATATTTGAAGAGGAAATCAGCAGGTTTCCAAACAGCTTTTATGTGATGAGATCTTCACACAGTAGAACAGTCTGTTTCAAAATAGTATTTGAAAAGTATTGTTCTTTATTGATTTTGTAGTACAGTTCACAAATTAAGTGTAAGGAGACAACTTCTATTTGTAATTTCCATTTGTATCAAAAATAAAATATGAATTTTTATTTTTTATTCCCTTTATATCTTTTTATATTTTCTGAGTTGCCTGAGATATTCATGACCTAACACTGTATAGAGCATATTCAGTAGGAGGGGAAATGGTGACATTAAATAATTATATAAGGAACTCTATCAAAGTAAATCTCACCAAGATTTTGTGCAAGGTGAGGGAAAACATTTCATTTCTGTGTGTGTATCTAGGTCAGTATATTTTTTGTCTGTAGTTATGGTCACAGCTAAACATACTCATAATCCAGAGAGACAAACACATCATCTAGATGTAACAATTTGGAGGAGATGTAAGACGATTCTGAATAACATTTTAAAGGATATTAAGGCAGACATCTTAAGTGGTTTATGAAGATTCATAAAGGAGAAAATGACAGAGACCTCAGTGATGACATTCACCTGAGACACATTAATTATAGATTCCTTGTCATTCAGGATTAATGTATGTCTAACCATAATATAAAAAGGGGCAGATTGAACAAAGATGGAAAAAAAGTGTAGTTTTATGCTGAACAAGGGGCAACATAAGAGAGAGCAGAGCCTTACTGTGCCTATACTCACTGCATTATATTTCCCTTCCTCTACAGCATAACACATGCTGACTTTTTTAAGGTATTGTGAGACAGAGATAATAGAAAAAGTCAAAGACTACTTACCCATTTCCAATAATGAAGGCAAAAATAAAGAAACATATGAAAAAAATGTTCTTTTCCTGCTCTTACTTGCTATCTAGGTCAAGCAACTGGCATGTCAACAATAAGTAGTACCTTATGTCCCACTTAGCTGAGCAGACATACACAAACCAAACCACACTTTGGTAACAAGGTAAAAGATCTGTCTAGACATTCATTCTGTCAATTCTGCATGTCCATCTTACACTGTTGCCATTTTATTTTTTCAAGATCTGGCTTGCTGTAAGATAGTTCAGTGAAAAGGAATTAAAATATAAACAACTTTTCTCTCTGTCTGTGACATAGCCTCTTAAACCGTCAAAAGCTAACAGATTTATCTGTGGTAAAAGAGCACTCTTCATAATAAATTACTATTTATGCCCACAGGTCAGAAGGACCCTTTGTCTCCCTGTACAAAATATAAAGATGACACAATGACATTTATCTCCGTGGGGCTTCTCTAACAACATTTCTAATGGAGAACAATATATTATACATCTATAACAAAACACTAAACTGACGGCAGGTCCACAGAAAATCTTTTTTAAAAGTGTGATACTTATATCACACAATACACTACAGACACTGAAACTACCCACATTAAGTTTTTGTGCAATTAAATTAGAATAGATTACATGTCACTCATGAATTATCTTCTGCTCTTCTACAGTAATTCATTTAATTGGCCTCAATGATCAACTCTGAGGTTTCTCATCTCTAGTGAATTTGTTCTGCCCAGGAGCAGAGTTTGCAGGAGATATATCAATTCTGAACACTTTTCTTCAGTTCACTCCAGGTTCTCAAGTGATTACATGACTAGACATGCATGAGGATTCAGCAAAAGTCACCAAAAACCATAAACCAGACAATTTTTAAAATATTACTTCTTTAAAGTTCCTGATTATTCTCTACTTATCCAGCAAGTCATGTTTTTAAATTTATTTCTCACAAGGTTATTTTTGATCAAGTAACTTCCAGAGTTAAAAGAATACAGCCAGCTATAGTATTGCACCTAGCACCTGATATTTAAGTTTGAAAGCAGTGGATATACAGAATTAACAGCAAAGGATCTTGTAGTCAAAGTATATGACAATATTACTAAAAGTATGGGTCAGTAGCTGAAATCCCTCTGATCAGGTTGCAGAGGATCATACTGCCTTTTTTTTTTCCTCTTAATACTATTTAAAGCAGACCAGTATCAGGAATAAGAAACTATTTGAAAGTGAAAGACATACAGATTAGGACAGGGAGATCAAGATACTAATTCAATGTAGTACAATCTTTTTTCCTTTACCATTATTGTGTGTATGTATGTGCATGGGTGGGTATGGCTGTACAGGTACTATTGGGTGTGTTTTACTGGGTACCTGCATAATCTGTAAAAAGTATCAACATTTTTGTTTAGAAAATCAAGCCCATTTAGGTTAAACAGTTAACTGTAATTTTAAAATGTTTCCTCACCTCCGAATTCATTTGTTTTACTATTCAGACAAAAGCATTTTTCTCCTTTTTCTGAAGCAGGGCTTTGAAAGTTCAGAAATGGAAACCTTCTCTCGCTGATGCCAGGGTCTGCTTGCAAACCTCAGTACAAGCGTTGCCACAACTGTAATGCATCCACAGCTTTCTGTTAAATCACGTAGTCAGCCACCTAACTCACAATAGTAACCTACTGTAGTGGCTGCCTGATTAAGCTTCCTAAGTTGCCTCTGAAGAGAACTCTGACAGGAGAGTCAGCAAGGAAGGATCAGACTTCGGGTTCTCCCGTTGTAGCAGAGCTGCACAGCAGAAGCAGGAGCAACCAAAGAGCTGGCAAGAAGCCACTCCACACCAATTTGGTTCTCCACTCCCTTTCCCGCTTAAGTAGGGAATGAGCAGCAGCAGGAAGGACAGTAGGAACCTTTCACAAGAGGGAGAAAAGAGAAGAAAAATATGTCTCTTTAAACCCCGACCCAGAGAGTCTAACAAAAGCACCGATGGATTAGTATCTCTTTCCACTATATTCCTACATGACCACTCAGACGGGTCACAAAGTAAAAATGTTAATGAAAGAAGAATTTAGTATTACCCACATTTTATAGGGAGAATTGGTTGAACTAAACTTTGAATGAAAATATGAAGTCTGGGTATTTCTATGAAATAATTTTGAGACTGTTTAAGATAACAGTAAACAAGGCAGTTAACGCCTAAAGATAGGAACAGTAATCAGAGATGAGAAAGAGGGTAGGAAAATGAAAGGAATTTTTCAAAGTGGGACTCTGGATCACATGCCCTACTTCTCCAGTAGGACTTTAGCCTCTGACATCTGCTGAAATGGCAATGGAGCAGGATGCAAGCATTCAGGATTTCTGGTGGGTGTCAGGGGTGCCTTCCTGGTACAAGTATCATGGTGATGCACAGGGGGATCTGCTAGTCACAAAAAAGGAAGAACTGGGCAGGGATGAGATAACCAATGGCAGCCTCGCATAGCCAGTAGATCAAGGGGAGTCATTATCACCTTTACTCAATACTCATGAGACTTCACCTATCATACCATGTTCAGTTTTAAGTCCCCTAGCACAGGAAAAACATTGACAAAATAGGATGAGTTCAGTAGAGGGCCCCCAATCTGGGCAGGGGCTGGAGCACTTGCCCTGGGCAGAGACCTGGGCTTGTTCAGCCTGAAGAAAAGATGGCTTTGGGAAGACCTAACAACAGCCGTCCAGCACCTACAGGGAGGTTACAAGAGAGTGGTTCCAGATGGATAAACGTTTTCCCCATGAGAATAGTCACATGTTGGATATAGTTGCCCGGAGAGGTTTTGCAGCCTCCATCCTTGCAGTTGTCAGACCCCACAGGAGAAAGCCCAGGGAGGAACCCAATCTGATTTTGTAATTAATCCTGCTTTGTTAATGGAGACATGAATCATCAAATTATTAAGTTTCAAGACACCTTCCAACCTCAATGATTCTGTGATTCTGTGTTTTCAGTAATAAATTCATCTTGGTAAAATGTGTCCAATATTTGTTTTTTGACAGAAATTCTAAAATGGTAATTTTTAATATTTTTATAGTGCTTAATAGAAGGTATTTTTCAGTTTCATATTTTCAGCAAAATTTGTATTTTTAATAGCACCAGCACTAATGGTTAAATTTAACTGAAATGGAGATTTAGAGACTTGAGTATACATTTTTTAAAAAGGATGTATTATGTGGCTGAAAGATCATGTTATAATATTAGTCAATCTACCAAATTTATTACGTAATGAAGTAGAAAATGTAACAAAACTTCTAGAATTCTGTTTTTCTGGATTTTGGAGTCTGCTTGTTCCAGAGAGGGCTCTGATGAGCTGGAAGTTCTTCTTCTGCCAAAGTTATAGATGAATCTGTAGAGAATGCCTGCATCTTTTTTTCCTGTGAAGTAATTTTTAAAGGGTTGTGATACTCTAAGCCAACAAAGAGTGCTGAAACATTAAATTAGGTTTCATTACTTTGGATCACAGCTGTTATTGAGAGAAATGTCCCTTACAAGATGTAAAGAAAAACTATGAAAATTTCTTTCTCCAAGTCACTCCAAGGGAGTGGGGGTGTACTCTGAGTACTCATAATTGCCCTCCTAAACAAGTTTTTATTCCCTATACATAGGCATACTGGTTTGTTCATTGTATGAAAATCAGTATAGGAAGTTCTCTTAAGTCTGTGAAAGAAACGTGTTTCCAATCTTACAACATTGCAATTTATACCAACATACAACTTGTTTTATGGTTCCTGTCAACAGGAACAGGAAAGTCTCCAAGTGCCATTTTTTTCTAAACATGGATGTTGGTCAGCAAGTTTAAAAATTGGTGAAAGAGAGCAAAACAATTACTAGATATTTGAGGACATAGGAGCTCTGTTTTCTAGGTATTGACAGTTACTTCAATAAAATAAAAAAAGACTTGATTCATTTGTACCTGAGCAAGCTGCCAATGAACATCTTTGGAGTTGCACCTGAATTTTCCCAATACCTATGAAAATGGAAGTTTCACAGCAGTCTTCAGTGACCTGTCAGCTCTTTGAAGGAACAGATTAGTATTCATTTCTTTCCTCAGCTAAGCTGTTGTATTTCAGAACTTCGCATTTTAATTTATGCCTGAGTAGTTATCTAAAGACAAGAAAAGGTAGAGCTAGAATATTCATACATATTTAACAGACTGGTGATATCTGGATTTAAGTTCAGGACCCGTGTATCAGGAGGGCATTCTGGAAGACCTGTTTCAAACCTAGACCTCTAGAATGTCTTGGAGATTAATAAAGAAAAATCATTCCCTTGGAATACAAGAATTAATTTGCAGTAATTGTCACATTATATTATAATCCATTCTAATATTTTATCACAAAGTTTAGCTAATAAGAGAGACTTTTAAAGGTAGAAATACCTCCAGAACACCACAACACTAAAGAAATTTGGAAAATTAGTTGGAATGCAACCTTTATGTCGTTGGTCAAGAAAGTAACCTTAACCATACAGAAAAGATCAGTTGATTTATTTTTTTAAAAAGTTTCTTGTTGAGGAATTTCAAATTACAAACCTGAAGCAGATAGTAATAATAATAGACAGATTAAAAATATTTTTAAAATATTGAAATGTTATTGCAGAAGACACTTAATCCTCAGAATTAAAAGATGAGTTCTCTGTTTAAGAAAGGAATGAACTGCGTGGAACAAGTTACTGCTTAGACATCAGCATTATTTTCTGCTTGTTCTGTGGTAACAACTCAATAAAGATTCAGGACATTTTGATATGAGATTTGAAATTCAAACACAAAGGACAAATGTTTAATGCCCCCAACATTTACACAGTGCTATTAATCAATATTAGTCAAAAACCACTGTGATGGGTTGACCTTGGCTGGATGACAGGTTCTCACCAAGCTGCTCTGTCACTCCCCTCCTCAACTGGACAGGGGAGAAAAAAAATAATAAGAGGCTTGTGGGTCAAGATAAGGACAGGGACACATCACTCAGCAATTACTGTGGTGGGCAAAACAGACTTGACTTGGGGAAATTAACTTAATCTATTGACAATCAAAAAGCCAGAGTAGGGTAATGAGAAACAGAACCAAACCTTAAAACACCCTACCCCACCTCTCCCTTCTTCCTGGGCTCAATTTCACTCCCAATTTCTCTACCTCCTCCCCTGAGGAAATTTCTCTACCTGCTCCAGCATGGGCTTCTCTCCACGGGGTCACAACCTCGCTCAGGCATATCCACCTGCTCTTGCATAGGGTCCTCCACGGGCTGCAGGTGGATATCTGCTCCACTGGTAACCTTGATGGGCTGCAGGGGGACAAACTGCTTCACCATGGTCTTCACCATGGGCTGCAGGGGAATCACTGCTTCAGCGCCTGGAGCACCTTCTCCCCCTCCTTCTTCACTGACCTCAGTGTTTGCAGAGTTGTTGCTCTCACATATTCTCACTTCTCTCTCCAACTGCAGTTGCTGTTGTGCTGTTTTTTTTCCCCTTCTTAAGTATGTTATCACAGATGCACTACCACCATCACTGATTGGCTCGGCTTTTGCAGCAGTGGGTCTGTCTTGGAGCCAGCTGACATTGGCTCTATCAGAGATGGGGGAAACTTCTAGCAGCTTCTCACAGAAGCCACCCCTGTAGCCCTCCACTACCAAAATCTTGCCACACAAACCCAATACATTCCACCCCTCACTTCTGTGAATCATATATATAAGAATTTTCACTAACTCCACTATTCGTCCCACAATCTTCACAATCTTCACAAACTTCGCAAAACTCACTCACATCAACAAAAAGAATTCCCCACACCAAAATCAAAATAACATCATCACAACACCAAATGAAAGTGGACAATTTACACACAATCCACCCCTTGTCCCTTCACCACAATTGCAACTGAAATTCCCCTCGATCATTCCACTCTTTGTTCTCTAGCTGTGTTCAGTCCATGTTTTGCCTATTATCTCTCCCAATTACTATCCTTATCTCAAATTCCTCAGGCCCCGCGTTGGGCGCTAAAAAATACTGTGGTGGGTTGACCTTGGCTGGACAGTAAATTGATCATTGAAATCCACATGCTTGTGGTGATGTTCCTAAAAAAATAATCAAACATATATTCACATGAGCTTTAAGCTCAAAATTTGACATCAAAATTCATCATGATGCGAAGTGCTAATCTAGAATAAATCCTCTACGCTTGTATAGATTATTAACAAGATGTTGGCAGGCTGCTTTTGTATCATCCTGCTTTATCTTGGATTGCTTACCATCATTTCTCACCCCCAAACTTTATGTCAGAGGAGATATAATTTCTCATCCTGCAGCCATAGTAAAGCTGACATTAAGGCATATGGCCCAACTTTAACTGAGAACAGTGTGCCCCAGCACATTCGCAAATGCAGTCCTGTGCCAATAACCCACCAAGGTACAGCTATCCTCCTGGGTGTCTGCCTCGTGCACTGGATAGCTGCTATAGCACACTATTTCAAATAAAAATAAATTAAATATAAATTGTAAACTACTAACAACGAAAACGATGCATGTCTTCCAGAGTACATTATGTTAAAATTAACCTAACAACAGCTCAATCCAGATATTTCTGATATGATAAAATAAACAATCTGGTTTTGGATTAATTGCTTTTTTTCCTGTAGAGAAACATCAGGTGAAGCTGCATTTAGTGCTTAGTCATTATGGCAATTTTGTAAGGGAGGCGACATTGTATTGCAGCACTCCTACAGATTCAATTTCATAAAACTGATAACCCAGATTAGGCCTTTATTCAAAGAGGAGAGTGCAACAAGCCTTTTCTTTCCTGTTCCCATATTTCTCTTATTTTTCAATGGTGGAATGACTACCTCAAAATAAGATCAGGTTTGGGGAATTTATATGTACAAAAAATTGTTTCTCAAGATACATTATCCAAATTTCAGAATAAAAGTTTAATAGTTTCAGAGAATGTTCCAACTACTGCAAATATGGGCAATCTAAACATTCGGGCAAACTGCAACAAAGAATCTTATCTTATTGTACTTTAGTGCACATGTTGTTTTTCAGAGAATGCAAAACCAGTTCCTACTTGTCTTGATTCATTACTGACAGGACTTAAGGCAAAACCTATGCATGAGTCACATTCTTCACTTCTTAAAAAACTTCATGATCACAATTCCAATCTTTTTCTCTAATGAAAAAAATAAAGTTGTTAAATTATTTGGTAATAAATGGAAATCTTATATGTATATTTTTTAAATATAATTATAATAGTTTTATGCATGTAGATTGGTATTATATGGAATTTAAATATTTTTTAAAAAGTTATTACAAACTGTAAAATTAAAACATCCTCTTTTTTAAAAAAAAGCATGAGATATTTTGACTATAAGAAAATATGAGAAAAAAATATAAATACATCCTCATGGACTATGGCACTATTTTCAATAAATATTTCATTTCAGAAAAATGCCATTTCTAATAGGGAAAAATAAATCCTTTGTGGAATACGTTCAATTTCTTTGTCGGGCTAGACTGTTTTAGAGGTCCATGTAGATAATAAAGTTTATTTTTCAAATCTTTGTGTAGGATAGATACGTTTGTTTTGCCTTAAGTAATATGTCTCTCGAAATTATATGTGGGGCATTGTCTTCCCTGAGTGAATAGCAATGGAGGGTTTTTTCCTAATTTTTCGCTAAGCTGGGCAGAAAAGGGGAAAAAAATAGCCTTGGTGAGAAAAAATCACTCAAAAACAATAGCTAGTTTAAAGCTGGGAAGAGACTACTCCTCGGTTCTTGGCAATAAGGATGTTATGCTCTGATTGAGAGAAGTAAGATCAAAAGGCAGCAATCTGTTAAGAGGAGGACCCTACAGTGAGTCAGAAGCTGTCAGCATCTTGAGGCTGACACTGACTGATGGAGAATCAACATTTACAACAGATGAGCATTTACTGGGTCCACAAACACCAACATACATCATATTTACGTAGGGACTAAAGGGAATGCCAAATGTAAGTCAGTTAATAAGTGTATTTTTGCTTCAAAACCACCTCTGGCTGCTGTAAAGATTTTAGCAAAATAGACCATACTTTGTTTTTAAGTATCGGCTCTTCAGTTAGATAACGCTGTTACTTTCCAAGGCTTTCAAAGGAAAATCTTGAAGGCACCAGGAAAATTACACTATTTCTAACTTTAAAGTTAGCAGTCAAGGCAGTGTACCTCATAGGCTAAAGCAAGAATCATCTGTTCACGGAGAAACAGAGGTGTAAGTCATCTACTTGGATAAGACACAGAGATGGAACTGAGCAACAAAAGGGAAAGCTGACTCAGGGACCCTCTTATTCTGAAAGATGTACTTCAAAAATGAGAGTCAATTACTCAGGTGCTCAACAGTAAGTGTAAGTGTTTTGTGGATATCAAGAATACTTTCATCTTCCGGATCATGGAAAATTTAAATTTTAAAAATATATTTTACTTCTTTGATATGGCAGAAATCAGGATGAAAGCTTATATGGGTGCAAATTATCTTCTATCAGTCTAGTGTGGGATCCTCCACTTCTCTGCAAAATGGGACCCGGAGTCACTAAAAATCTTCTGGATTATCAATGTCTAATAATTCCTGTAACGTTTAACAGGATGGTTAAACATATTTATATAAACCATACGGCAAAACACAACCATTTGTTATATAAAATACTCACACACATCTCTTCCTGCTCTTCCTTGATGCTTTTTCCCCAGTCTCCCTGCCTTTTCTGACTTAACAGCCTACATATATATGCTGTTTAGATATAAATGAGTCAATATTACCCTCATACAACAAACTTCATTGATATTTGCACATTGCTTTTAACTACCTGAGAGAAAATTATTTTATAATAATAGAAGTTGAAACTACAAGAGTCCCACTAAGTTTATTTTTCATATGGTCTGCTAGAGCTAATACATAAGGTGTGTTTCAACCGGTTTAGCTATTTTAATTTCAGGAAAAAAAATACTCAGGTTCTTACAGTTTCCCAAAGGAATCTATTAGGTAGTTTAATGGACTTCAGCAGAAAACACTTTTCAATACAAATGTTTCATGCTCGGATTCATCCCATTATTTCTAGAATCTCCACGTATTTCTCAGAAAAAATAATTTATTGGAGAGGGGGGTTGTGGTGTTGAGACTATTCAGATATGTATAAGTTGTGATAGGTTTCTCCTAACAGTCATTTATTCTGTATTCTATTAACAATTGCATAATACATGAAGACAGTAAAATACAGGACAGAATTTTAAACGATGTCTATGATGGTTTGCACATTCTAAGCAAGTGTACTTTGTATTTTGTTTTGCATTACAGAATCTGTGTGTAGTTTTGATATGCTGCAGTCTATTTGGAGAGTGTAATGTATTTAATTTCCCTGCTGCCTATTGGTTCCATAAAGTTAAAAAAGGAGCTCTAGAAGTGACAGGAGAAGAAGCTGTTCTTAAACTTGGACCACTCAAGTGAAGATTCAGGAGTGCCCTAGACTGATAATTACAGCACTTATTTGGGAATGCAGGCAGCTGAGTTCAACTTCTGTTGCATATATAATTTGGGAGATTTAGTCAGTGAATTTGCAAAGTGCACTGAAAGTCCTGGAAGCAAATATGCAAATGCCGTGCTCCCTTTTTCCTCACCATAACCTGTAAGCTTGTTTTTTTCTGAACCCGGAATTTGTCCACACCTGGCTACAAGAAGCCCAGGCTTTATAAAGAAAGAGTAGAGGTTGACTTCTCTTTTCATTGTATTCCCAGTAATATTAGATTATGCTTGACGCTTAGGGTACCATACAGCAAAGCAGAAGTGGTCTTGGTGAAGAGAACTAAATCTAGTTATTCCACCTCCTTAGCAGGAATTATTCGGAGTAAAAAATTAGGAGGTCACCTTTCCAACTCCTCTTTAAAACAGAACCACCATGCTGTTAGGCTCTACTCTCAGGAGGGAACTAAGTGATTTGAAGCATATGTTAACCAGGTGTAGCCCCGGTTCAGGTGGCTTCTGATATAGAAACATCTCTAAACTTAGTTTTTTCAGTGCGCTCCGATGTGTATCCAGACTGAAGGAAGAAGACTGTATCTGTAGCCTGATGACAGGGATATTCCTCCAGTAGAAAGAAAAAAAAAAAAAAGAAGGGATTCATATACTTAAATCTTGTGAAATAAGCTCTCGGGCTTTTGGAAGAATATTTCAGACAGACTTTTATGTTCTGCACTTCTTTTCATTGAATGGTCCATTGAAAACAGTCAGAGTTGCTAATCTGCTTTCCTGGATTCGACTGAATAGAGTGCATTTCAATGCTTTTAATGTAAGATATTTTCCAAGTGTACCATAATATCAGATAAATTTGCCTGTGTTAAGATGTGTTTCTGAAAATGTGCAAGCATCCAAATTTAGGCAAGTAGTTCATATTGGAGGCTACCATTCAAGTGTAAGTAACTCTGGAAAATAAGTTCTTTAGAGTGTTTTATGAGATCTACATACCTTGACCTTCCTAAATGCCTAAATATGCGGCTTGGGTCATTTAGCCTAAAGTCATTTAGATATTTTTAAGGATTTAGCCTACACCTCAAACATTTTTGCATAAGAGTTCCAGGAGCTTAAGCAAGCTAGTCTTTCAGAACACGTTATAATTGCCTGGGACTTAAGGAACTGACACACTCTATTTCCATAGTCAAACAGTACATTCATTCCATACTGAGATTGTGAAAAGGAATTTTTGCCATGATACTTCAAATTACTTCTACAGCATTATATACTGTAAAGAAAAGGTTTATATTCTCCTTTACTTGTAATAAAGCATTTAATGCATTCTGTTTCAAACCATGCATGACCGTTCTCCGAGTGAATTAGTGAAAAATTTTCATTGACTTCATTTGTTTAGGATAAAAAATTAGGAAATATTACTGAAATCTGTTTGTACAGTCCTAACAATTTTATTTTTGTGGGATGGGGACTATTTATATTATTCTATATTTTAAATCACAAAATATAACTTTTTTTCTGATTTGGAATTTGATGATGGCAAGCATCAGTTTATTTTTAATTGCATAAAATTTACTAAAAGTCACCAAATGAAATGAGGGTGGTCATATATTTAATACACACAGTTGAGATAAGAGATATCCTGCAGATGTCAAAACTTACTGTCTTGGGCACAAGGCTTCCTTAGCTTTCCTTACTGGGAGCAAAATCTAGGTACATTTTCTTAGGAGTTTTTCTTGTATGTTTGCCAATACTTCTTATAGAATGATTGGGTTTTGTTGTTATTGATTAAATCTATTCCCAAATTTTAAGTCAAATACTGTAAAACTGGGGTGGGGCAAGAGCTGAGGGACAGCATCAAAGTTGTCTTAATATTTACTATAGTTTTAAAAGAAAAGTTTCAAGTTGCAGTGTGAAAATAGATTTCAGTTTGTCTTTAAATAATTTTGATTGTTAAAGGATGAGAAAGATATCAAGCCAAAATGAAAATTCCCAGTTGGACTGAACTAATATTTCCATTGTCCTGAAATTTGTGTGTAAATAAATTTAGGTATATAAACATATATTCATACATAAATATTTCCTTCTTTTATTGGTCAGAGAAAAAAAAGAGCAGAAATCCACTGTACGTTAATTCTAATTTGACACCAATAGTCAACTAAAAATAAAACCTAGTTAGTTATGCTTTGCTATTAAAGAACAATCTGAATGAGCATTCTCCAACAATAGAGTATTATCAAACATCAGCAATTTTAATTCAACAACAGAGAAGAAAAAGCACAGATCAAGAGGAGCAAACTAAAATAATATCCAGCTCTCCCTAAGTCTGCCTAAACAGGGGAGAAAAAACCCTGACTTTATATGTTAACATCTGACTTGATAATAGGACATATATTTCTACACCCAGCTTCTGGTGCCAGTGATTTTTTGTTAATATTTTGTAAAATAATCTGTCAGTTAGCTTTGAAATGCATTGTAACTAACTTATTTGTGCATCCTTGTATTTCTGTGTAATAATTTTACTCCAGCTAAAGCTCAGCGGCCACTTTGTATTTCGCAAAACAGCCACAGCCTACAGTTGTTTTATAATTACTTCAAATGGACCCTTTGAACCTTTTCTAACATCACAACACCACTTTGTCAGAATAGAAACTATACAGACATATTCAGTTATAGTTCTGGGAATCATTTTCTGTATTTTCCTTAAGTTGTCAGAAAAAAGTAAAAAAAAAATCAGCAAGAAGAATCATCAGCAACAGTACAGAAATTAATCTAAAATTCCAAGGAAGTCTTGTGGCCCAGAAAAGGCGATGTACAATGACGAGATACCAACTGCAATATATGCACAATAGGATTGAGACCTGATGCTTGAGTCTTAGTCCCACTTCTATCATTGACTGAACTTGACACTTTCCATTTGCATAATTTTGCAAACATGAGATGGGCTTGAGATTGCGTTTTTAAAATAGGGATAGCTAGATAAGACGTACTAGGAGACCTGACTTTTCAAATTGAGTGTTGGAGTCTGTGTCCTTTGTGATAACTGAGCCTCAGCAGGATTAATGACATTTACTTTCTTCAAAAATGTATTATGAACATTTAACTGATGTTCACAGGTAACATTTGTATGGAAAATACTATTGAAGACATCACAAGGAATAGAAATACTACTTGCAAATTCCTGACTTGCCTCTCACAGTAATTTCTTCAGGTTCTGTATGTTCCTGTGAGTGAGCTACAGCCTGGGTCTGAAGTTTGCTATGTTCTGTCTTTCCCTACTGGTTCTTTTTCACTTTGACGGGTGAAAAGATTTCCAGGTATGTCTGAATTGCATCTATCTCTTGTTTCTATTCTGTGGTCCTCTTTTCATACAAATACCTGATAAAATGGTTCAAGTTTAAACACACAGACTGGCAATAGTCATCTTTGATCATCTTTCTTAAATTAGCACTCACTAGAAATGCTTTTTTTCGCAGGCACAGCAATTTAATCATAAATCTTAACCTGCAAATTTATAAACTGCATCAGTTTTCAGCTATGGTTTTTAAATAATATAAAGATAAGTCCATTTGAAGTTTCCAACGCTGGTTAAAGAATATCAATAGGCAAAATACAGTTGATATCTGTTAATTAGAGATGCATTATACAAAAAAATCATAAATTAATCTAAAAGTGTTTTACCTCCCAGTAATAAGAATTGCATATATCCTAACTTACTTTGCACAGAAAGTTTCCTGAAGCAGGAATTTCCAGGGACCTCTCTTTTCCACAGGTTTCCAGACACTGGACTGTCTTTTCCCTGTCAGGTTGCCAAGTCCAAAGCACACTTCTTATTCGCAGTGAGAGCTAGACTAGCAGATCAGAGGCAAGCAACCATTGCTCCCTTTCCATCCATTTCAGCAACACACGCAGCTTAGCTAAAACACAGAAAAGTTACAGTCACCAAAGTTTTGCTTCCACCGTTAACCTCTTAAATCCCATGCACCGTGCAATCCATTATCAATCCTAAAGAAATCATTCAGCCCTTCAGNGAAGTCGCCCATGAGCACCAGGGTCTGCGATGATGTAAGTGATCATCATCATCATCATCAAGGTGATGTGTAAGCAAGTCTTTGAGAGAAACCATAGAATTGCACTGGAGTGCAAGGAACTCAAGAGTTTTTTTACATGTCTTAAATACTGGAAAACTACAGACTGCTTCCAATACAAAAGAATAAGGAATAAGTGTCTACAGAGAATGTTATAGAGTATATAGTAATACTAATAGACTTTTCTAAGCCTTTTATATAATTCTGTATAAACTCAGGGTTTTAATTTAAATTAAAACAAAAAGAGATATCAAAGGAAGAAAAATCACAGGAAATGAAACTAGGCAAATGACCAGAAAAACTCAGCTTTTGCCCTGCCCATGTACAACCAGCCGCAGAACAAGATCTGACTGGTTTAAATAACCACAGAATATAAAGGTTATGCTAGAGGTTAGCATGTGTCTGCTTAAAGTCAACACAACAAAATAAATATCTTCACATCCCACAGAGCTTGATTTTAATGATGATGATAAGCTCTGCTGGAGGTTTTTTTTTTTTCCTTTGGTATGTTTATGATCAGGTTCCCACCTGCATTTGCAACGAGATATTCATTTCATCACAACATAGCAGCTTGGGAAAGATCAGTCCTAACATACCAGTCACCTGAGAGCTTTTATTAATTTAAATCAGTAAGTCTTTGAGAATTAAGATATTTCTCTTAGGTTTCTAAAGTTTAGCATTTAAGTATTGATTTCAAGCACTGTTTCTATTACATTATTTTGATTCTATTGAGTATTAAACTTTTTGTCAGTGAAGTTCCTTTAAAACTAATTATTTTCATTTCAGAGTGGGTTCTTTTTTTGGTTCTCAGCTTATTCCAACAGTTTTCAATAGCAGTAGTGCTTTTGTTCCTATAGGATAAGCATTATGCAAGCAAAATAGCATTATACCTCAATTAGGACAAGCCTGTTCTTATTTATATTCCAATGTCACAAGATGGGAAAACCGCTTTAGCATGACAATGACCTCCTTAAATGAAATGGCCGGTTGTTTGGGACTCAGTAATTTTTCGTAGCTTTTATGTGCAACCTGTTTAGAAATATTCTTAGTAGCTTTTCAGGTGAAAGGTCAAAGATAACTTGCTTGCAGATAACTCCATTAAAACAAAACAAAACCCCCACCATATTGTATTAATTTAAGAGGCTAAGATGGTCAAAAATAAAACACTTGTTTTTTTGTCAACAAACCCTGAGGGTGGAATGGAGCTCAGAGGAGACGGCCAGAGGTGATGTGCTCATGAAGCTCAGGGATGAATATAAGGAATGACCACAGCTGTTGTAAAGAAAGTAGAACTTACATCAACTCAAAAGGGAATGGAGGGAGAAATGTGTTTTGTCTATATCAGTTGAATGGATCAACCGGATGTATCAGCTGAGGGGAACTGATTGTGTAAATGGCCTTCCCTGGGTCAAAACATGTGAACATCTTGAGCCAGCCAGACCAGCATAGGGGATGCAGGGGGAGGGAGGAGGGGACAGGCATTTTTATACATGGCTCGGCTCCATCCAACATAAAGTATACACCATGAGCAACCAGCAAAATGAACTTTGAAGAGAAAGACAGGCTTCAACTACCTTCAATCCACGATTTCCTTCTTGGTGACAGGGGGTGCCCAGCATCGTGATGGTGAGCTTATAGAGGCTGGCAATGGGAATCATGTTTGTGTTGTGATACAATTACACTTGCAATATTGTGCTTGTATTGTGATTTCACTACATTGCTGTGTCACTCTGCGAATCAAAATCCTGAGTAATATCAAATATCTCCAAATTAGTTTGTTAAAAACATTAAAGCCTCCTTGTACGGAATATCTAAAAGAACCTGGTGAGAGAATATGGGACTCGGACAAATCTGAAGGGTATACGACTCATCTGCCTTCAGATTTAACTCAAGACACTTCTCTTTCTACTGTTACACTCCTGCTTGTCTTCTGAACAACCAGCATCAAATATTTCCATGGGAAATAATATGTTCATTTTGAAATTAAATTAATCTCATTATGCAATTAAAGTTCCCCTGTGTTTTAGCTTATTTGATAAGCTTTGTTTGAACACATCTATTTCATTCAGCAGTAAACAAATTTCAAGAAAAAGTGTATTAGTAGCCTGAATTATTTTTTTTTCTTCATTAAAACATAATTATTGAATCCAGTTTATACTAATGCACTGGCTATTTCAATTACAAAAAAAAAAAAACCAAACACAATAATGTCTGGGGAAAAGCCAGTTCCATTCAAGTCAGTGTCAGCCATATCTCAATAAAAATGGAATCATACCTACTGTCTTTGAATGTTCAGAAAATAATTCAAATTGTTACAAGTATGTAGAGAAATTTCTGATTATGTCAGAAGTTTCTCAATATGCAGTGTACAAAACACCGAAGCAAATGAAAAGCAGTAGTAATTCATATTCCCTCACCTGTGGGATACAGGCTCTTCAGGAGGGACAGGATAAGAAGACAAGGAGGAGGAGTTGCTCTTTATGTGAGAGAGCAGCTGGAGTGCAAGGAGCTCTGCTTGGGGATGGAAAAGGACCCAAATGAGAGTTTATGTGTTAGGATCAAAGAGAGAACAGTTAAAGGTGACATTATAGTGGGTGTCTGCTACAGGCCACCTGATCAGGAAGGACAAGTGGATCAGGCCCTACACAGACAGCTAGGAGCAGCCTCAAGTTTGCAGGTCCTGGTCCTCATGAGGGACTTCAACCACCCCGATACCTACTGGAGGGACAACACAGCAGGACATAAGCAATCCAGGAGGTTCCTGGAGTGCATTGATAACTTTCTCTTTCAAGTGACATAAGAGCCAACAAGCAGAGGTGCTCTGCTAGACCTCATACTTATTAATAACGAGAGGACCACTGGGGATGCGAAGGTCAAAGGCAGACTTGGCTGCAGTGACCACAGTGGAGTTCAGGATCTAGAGGGCAGGGAGGAGGGTGAAAAGCAAGCTCACAACCCTGGACTTCAGGAGAGAAGACTTTGGCCTTTTCAAAGAACTCCTTGGAAGGGTCCTGTTGGGTAAGTCCCTGGAGGGAAGAAGGGCCCAAGAAAGCTGGTTAATGTTCAGGGATCACCTCCTGAAAGATCAAGAGAATTCCATCCCAACAAATAAGGGGTCAGGCAAAAACACGAGGAGGCCTGCGTAGGTGAACAAAGAGCTCCTAGCAAGACTCAAACACAAAAAGGAAGCATAGAGAGGGTGGAAGCAAGGACATGGAAGGAATACAGAAAAATTATTTGAGCATCCAGGGATGAAGTTAGGAAAGCTAACAGTAAGTTAACAGCTAGTAAGAACATTCTTCAGGAATCCCAGGCCATGGAGACCTTGAAAAAGGCTGGAGTATGAAAAACATAGCCTTGGTGGAAGAAGGCAGGGAATATGTAAGCAAAGTGGATGTAAATAAGGCCATGGGCCCTGATGGGATGCAACCATTAGCACTGAGAGAGCTGGCTGATGCCATTGCAAGGCCACTCTCTAACCCTTGATCAATCATGGTGACTGGGAGAAGTGCCTGAAGACTGGAGGAAGGCAAAAGTCACTCCTATCTTGAAGAAGGGCAAGAAGGAGGACCCAGGAAAGTACAGGCTGGTCAGTCTCACCTCAATCCCTGGGAAGGCGGTGGAGCAGCTAATCTTGGAAACCATTTCCAAGCACAGGAAGAACAAGAAAATCATCAGGAGTAGTCAGCGTGGCTTCACCAAGTGGAAGTCCCTTGATAAACCAACTTGATAAACTTCTACAATGACAGGACTGGCCTTGTAGACAATGAGAGAGCAGTGGATATTTTCTACCTGGACTTCCATAAGGCCTTTGACACTGTCTCCTGTAAAATCCTCATAGGCAAACGATGTATGAGCTAGATAAGTGGACAATGAGGTGGGCTGAAAAGTGCCTGAATGGTCAGGCTCAGAGGGTGGTGATCAGTGGCATGAAATTTAGTTGTTGGCCAGTAATTAATGGTGTACCCAAGGGGTCAACACTGGGTCCAATCCTCTTAATCATCTTAATTAATAAACTGTATGATTGGACAGTGTTTGCTGATGACATAAAACTGGGAGGCGTGGCTGATATGCCAGAGGGTCGTACTGCCATCCAGAGGGACTTTGACAGGCCGGAGAAGTGGGCTGACAGGAACCTCATGAAGGTCAACAAGGGGAAGTCCAACTCCCTGCATCTGAGGAGGAACAATCCCATGTACCAATATATGCTGAGGGTCACCCAGCTGGAAAGCAGCTTTGCAAAAAAGGACCTGGAGGTCCTGGTGGACAACATGTTGAACACGAGTCAGCAATGTGCCCTTGTGGCAAAGGTGGCTAATGGTATCCTGGGATGCATTAGACAAGGTATTGACAGCAGGTAAACAGAAGTGATCCTTCCCCTCCAGTCAGCATTGTTGAGGCCACACCTGGAGTCCTGTGTCCAGGTCTGGGCTCCTCAGTACAAAAGAGACATGGACATGCTGGAGAGAGTCTACCAGGGCCACAAAGATTATTAAGGGTTGGTAGGATCTCATACAAGGAGAGGCTAAGAGACCTGAGACTATTTAGCCTAGAGAAGAGAAGGCTCAGGGGGGTTCTTATCAATGCATATCTGAAGGGAGGGTGTAAAGAAGGTAGGAGCAGGCTCTTTTCAGTGGTGCCCAGTGACAGGACAAGAGGCAATGGGCACAAACTGAAACACAGGAGGTTCAGTCTAAACATAAGGAAACACTTTTTTACTGTGAGAGTAACTGAATAATGGCACAGGTTGCCCATAGAGGCTGTGGAGTTTCCCTCTGGGAGATATTCAAAAGACACCTGAACATGGTCCTGGGCAACTTGCTCCAGGTGGCCCTGTTGAGCAGGCATGTTGGACCAGGTGACCTCCAGAGGTCCCTTCCAACCTCAGCCATTCTGTGATTCTGTGAATTATTTTATGTCTATATTCATATGCAGACGCATAGAACAGCAGAGAAAGAATTCCTGTTTACATATGTGGTTGTACACACATATATATCCTAAATACATAGAAACAGGCATTCAGATTAAACAATTTATCTCCAGAATTTTCTTTGGACTTGGATTATCTCTTTAGATATCGATATTTTAAGTCTGACCTATTGAACTTGACAGATATCACAGATATTATTAAGCTGTTCTATCTTGTGTAAAGAAAAGTCACCAGTGGTTCAGTAGAGGGATGCACACAGGTAGAGACAGCTCAAAGAAAAAAGATAGGGACCTCACATAAATGTTAACATCATTGAGCACAACCTCAGGAACATTTCTTCCCACAATAGGTTATTTGCCTAAATGTAAGGGATGGTGATTAATTTATAATCTTCAGAAAAAGTCAGAGACAAACTATTTTTGCTAGTACCATTGTCATCATTTTGCAATTTCAGGGTAGTCTGTTGTGGTAAATAGTTAGAATTTTTTTATTAAACATAATGGCCCATTTTAAAGTTCTCTTTTCTGAATTCTATGTCCAGAGCACTAACTAAAATCAATGGAAATTTGAGAGGCACTAGCTTAATTTTTTGGGAGGGGAATTAGGATGAAATATGATGCATCACTTTAGCTGAAAAAAATATCTGGTAAATACTGGTAAATAAAGACTGAAGTGTAATTAAATGGGGAATTGGGAAATGCTCAATTATTTTATTAGAATATTTTCAAAATAAACTACTTTAAAATAGTTTTAATTTAGATATTAATCTAATTTACTTTAAAAGCAATTATAAAAATTTAAGTGACACAAGAAACAAAACATTCTGTTCCATACTGAACAAAGGTTTTATTTTATTCCCATCTGACTGAGAAAAACATGAAAAACAGTTTTGGTTCCATATAAGCTTTTCCCTCCTCTCACCATTTTTCTCTTTGGTTTTAGGGAACCTAAAAAAAATAAAAAATCTATTATTTCTTCATTTCTCCCTAATAACATTTGATTCCACTGAAAGCAGGCAGAAGGAAATTTGAGAGACAAAAATAAAGAGGTAAATTTGTAAGAATGCATCATTTCAAGACATGAGGAAGCAGATACAAAAAAGACTATCCACAGAACAATAAAGTTGTATCAACTTCACCTTCTCCACCCTAAAAATAAAGAAAAGGAAAAAAAATCCACTCTCAGAGCAAATCTGCAATACCCTTGTACTAATGCACTGTCTGTATACACATGATTAATGGCTGTGGTGAATAGGTTGTGAATGACAGTGCTCTGCTTAATGGAGATGGGTAGACACACATGCACTCAGCACACTTATGAAATAATGTATGCTTTGCTCAGTAAGGGTTGAGACCAAATGCTTTATTTAAAGCTGAGAGAAAAAAATGCAATCTGGTTAATTAATGCATTAAATGAAATAATATTGGTCAATATATTATAATTCTTAATAAATTATTGTTTTGCTCCAAATAAGGTCAAAACTTTTATAAAATTATATGCATACAAATGACCTAATAATCATTTATATCATAAGCATGTTGAAGAGTTACTGTAACAGTATGTGGAAACTGGACAGCTGTGCACAAATGTATGCATATATTTACATCTTTTAAATCAATTTTATTTGGAGTGTTATGTGATACTGTTTGTATCACACTATAAGCAGTAAAACTGCCTCTTTCAAGAACTCATTCCCATAAAATGCCACTTACAACAGATGGGGGTAGAAATAATGCTTTAAATAAGGAACAAATATTTACAGCTCTCAGCATATCATGGGCATCCATTAAAATTCAGCCTGCAGCAAGACTAGAGAATATTCTTACTGATGTGATTCTTCAGTGTTTGAAGAAAGCATGTCTTCTCTGTTGTTACGCTTATCATTTGGCATATGATGTCACATGATTCCAATAATAATAACAATAAAAAATACTTGTTTTCTGTCATTTCAGTTGAATATATATTCTTAATAAAATCACAAAGCCATAGTAAAGATTTGACAAACTCTTTAGTCCACCTTTTATAAATACTGTTTTTTTTTTCCTAGAGTGTGTGACTCTACAAATAGTACAGGACATATTGCGTAGGTCTTTGTAGGGTTTAGTTTTAAAGGTAACAAACAATGAGACAACTCTTTCCCTAAAAATCTATTTCAATTAATAATGGGGGCAGCCCAAATTTGCTTTAACCTCCGTTATATTTATCATTCTTGTCTATCTGTACAATAATCTTTATTTCAGATGCTAAATGGTATATTGTTAGGGTAAAATGATTTTAAGTACTTGTGATTTGATGTCTTGCATGTATGTTTATATAAGCCACATCAGTTTTAGAATTGCCAAAGTTCACTACTGTACTGCGAAAAATTGAATCTCAATGGACTTTCCTGTGGTGTCATTCTATCATTGTGTCTTCTGTATTATTTTCTTTAAAGTTTCCCATTTCTCTTCTTTATCACTGTTTCTCCTCCCTTACATGTTCAAACCCTAGCTTCAAGTCCATTCTCTGCCAGGTTCTTTAAAAACCAAACTCTTCAGCAGCCACTTACACTTTCTGCTCAAGGGCCACTGTCAAGAATTACTTCTCATGAGATTCATCAGATAGCCTGCTTCTTTTCATTTGGCTCTAAGGAACACACCTCTTATGTCAACCTATCAAAAGCTTTTAAAATGTTTTTCCAGGAAACTCACAACTAACATCATTACTTTGACAAAAGGATTGCTAACATCTGTTCCTTTAAAAAAATAAAAAAAAAGAGTGCTATACTGTTCTGTCAAGCTCTGGTATAACAATCAATATTTGTAGAATTCAAATTTAAAATTACACTAATTTCTCAAAAGTCTCTAAATATTTTAAGTTGATAAATTGTCCATTTTAGCAATACAGAAAACATAACTTTAAATATGAATTGCAAAATATTTTGAAATAAAATTTGTTAACCGCCTGAGGTGTTAGCTGCTCTATTTCCAGCAAAGCACCCATCTTTAAAGTGTAAAAAGAAGAAATAATTTATCTTAACTTCAGTTTCTTTTTTTTTTTCTCAAAAATTCACAGGCAGATTATTCATCATTACTTCAACAACAGGTTAATTGAAGATACTTTTTGACAGTACTAACATAAAAGCAAGATTTTTTTTTTCCTGCGTGAAAGATAGCAGCTTGACATTCCTGCATTTAAATATAATAAAAAGTTAAATAAAAGATTGGTTTAAAAAATCTGGTTTTGATTAATTAATTGCTTTCCAAGAATGAAGAGAAAAAACAAAATAGAAAACATGATAAACAAAATTGAAATGAGGAAGACATTATTCACATTGACATCAGGTGACCCATACTTTCATCTAGAACTTTACAGAACATTTTCAGTGTTTCGCTCCATACTTTAGCTAAACTGACTGCAATTATCAGTGGAGATTTATTCTTTTATTTCAAGTATCCCTTCCTTACATTCAGATGGTAACATGATCTTTTTTAAATATTCCTTTTATTTCATGAACAAACATAATTTTGTGTATTTGGGAAAAGTAGTATAGGAGGATATGTTCTAGTATTCCTGGTGCCAAGACTAAAAATAAACCTCAGTCAAATGTCAAAAATGTCAGAACAGTTTTAATACAAGGCTGACTGTGTAAGTTCTTCTAAGCAAGACTAAAACTATGAAAGATACCCAGAATAACTTGATTTAAAGGGAGATATTAAAGGAATTGAAATTTTGGAACCGTAGATTATTGACGGAAGCTAAGAAAATCTCAATAAATAATATATCAAGGATAAAGTCAATTGCTGTAGATGAAGTGAAAAGAAAATGTTAAGAAAGTATAATAATAGAAATTAACTTACTTAAAATGTTAACACAGAGTACTTAAGGATTTAAGTTTAGTCCCTCTATAGGAAAGGAATATTCCTAGGGCAGCTGTCAATAGTATTATACCAAAATGGTGACAGTGACAGAGACAGAAACCACAAAAGCAGAAAAAAAGCAGTAGCAGTACCCACATACAGGTTGGACAGTTTCTGGATATTAAATTTGCAGGAGGTAATGCAGAGAGAAAATAGTTTGCATGCTATAAGTGATCTCACTCGGAGCAACTAGTCTGAGAAACAACTGAATTAGTCCCCGTTTCAGTACTGGACTGTATCTGTCACTTGATGTAAAACAAACATTCTACAACAATGATCACAAATGTCCAAACTGACCATTTTATATCAATGACAAGCCAAAAGCAACAAAAAGTCCATTACAGTAACAGAACTTCATAAAGTAAAACTACATAAAAATAAGAAAACTTGTAAAAATAAACAGACCCACTAACAGGATAGAAAGTTTACATGCAGCATAACAATTGTTTCATATTGTAATATTTACAACTCAAAGTAAGCATATACTACTTTTCTAGAAAAGTCTCTGAAATGACATCGAAACAAGACAAAACTAAAAAGTCACACTGTGTTTCAGTAGTTAATGACTCAAAATAAAAAGGATACATGTCAAAAACTGGAGATTGTACTCAAATAAAAGAAATAGAAAGGAACATAAATTCTTTTATGTGACAAACCAGAAAAAGACAAGCCAAAAAGTTACTTTGAAGAGCAACTTGGTAAGGACACAAAAAACAATACTAAAAACTTTTCAATCCCATCAGTAGCAGGATTACCTGATTACCTTCCAGAGAGTCAATGAGGCTGACAGATGATAAAGATGTAGAAGGATCACTCAAAAAGACAAAGCCATGACACAGGAGAAATAGAATTCTTTGTCTCAGTGACCACCACTGAGAGGACACAATACACTGATATCAGAGACTTTTTACAACAGATATATCTGAGGAATTTTCTGAAACCAATGAGTCAGTAGAAGAGATTTTTAAAGCAGATTAACAAAATCAAAGAATAGCACATTGCAAAGATCAGATGGTTTTCATAAAGAAGCTCTAAAGTAATTCACACACAGAAGTGCTGAACTAATAACTGTGTTATATAATGTATTGCTTGAATTAGCCTTAAGAGGACAGAAGGTGGCCATTGCAATTTTTAAAAATAGGTGATCTAGAGAACCACAGATTCATAAGTTTTATTTTTCTGCCAGGTAAATTATGGAGTGTATAATGAATGATACATTGCCTAGGCACATGCACTACATATATATTAGCAAGATGTACGGCACAATAGAAGTGGATTTGTAGAGTAAGCTGTTCATCCTGCATACCCAAATCAACATTTTCAGTGTTTTGGAGGTCTTTGCTTTGGACTAACTCTTGTCTGAGCCCACGAATAGAACATCTGTTATCATTTGTAGTACATTAGGAGCAGCTATATTAAGGTTTATGGTTTAGTTTATCCAAAAGGAATACAGTTCATGTCCTCCAAGAATATTGTAAAGTATGAATCAAAGCAGATATTAGAGCACAGCTTCTGGTCAGCTAACACAGTGGCAGCAGTTGTCACAGCAGGGCACAAATGGGCTCAGAATCTCCGCTGAAATTATGATGTGCTCAGTGATGGTGACAGAATCACAGAATCATTGAATCATCTAGGTTGGAAAAGACCTTTAAGATCATCAAGTCCAACTGCTACTCTAACACTACCAAGTCTACCACTGAACCATGTCCCTAAGCACCACATCTACCCATCTTTTAAATATCTCCAGCGATGGTGATTCTTCCACTTCCCTGGGCAGCCTGTTCCAATGCTTGACAACCCTTTTGGCAAAGAAGTTTTTCCTAACATCCAATCGAAACCTCAGCTGGCAAACTTGAGGCCATTTCCTCTCATCCTATCACTTGATACTTGGGAAAAGAGATTGACACCCACCTCTCTACAACCTCCTTTCAGGCAGTTATAGAGAGGGTTAAGGTCTCCCCTCAGCCTCCTTTTCTCTGGGCTAAACAATCCCAGTTCCCCCAGCTGCTCCTCATAAGACTTGAGCTCTAGACTCTTCACCAGCTTTGTTGCCCTTCTTTGGACATGCTCCAGCACCTTGATGTCTTTCTTGTAGCAAGGGGCCCAAAACTGAACACAGTAATTCAAGGTGTGGCCTCGCCAGTGCTGAGTACAATCACTTCCCTAGTTCTGCTGACCACACTATTTCTGATACAAGCCAGGATGCTGTTTGGCCTTCTTGGCCACCTGGGCACACTGCTGTTTCATATTCAGCCACCTGTTGACCAATACCCCCAGGTCCATTTCAGCCAGACAGCTTTTCAGCCACTCTTCCCCAAGCCTGTAGTGTTGCATGGAATTTTTGTGCAGGACCCATCACTTGGCCTTGTTGAATTTCACACTATTGGCCTTGGCCCATTGATCCAGCCTATCCAGATCTCTTTGTAGATCCTTTCTACCCTCAAGCGGACCAACACGCCTGACCAACCTGATGTTGTCTGCAAGCTTACTGAGCGTGCACTTGATTCCCTTGTCCAGGTCACTGACAAAGACATTAAACAAGACTGGCCCCAGTACTAAGCCCTGGCGAACACCACTTGTGACTGACCACGAAGTAGGTTTAACTCCATTCACCACAACTCCTTGGGCCTGGTGATTGAGCCAAATTTTTACCCAACAAACACAGGATGATGACGGTCTCTAACATGGGCTGGAGCAGCTGTCCTTAGTGCATCAAAGGCTTTGACCCAGGCAGAAATCCCGAGGGAAGTTACTGCTGTCCAGTGCTTGGTGACTCTTTCTGGGGCTGCAGACAACAGTATCCTTACCTGTGGTAGGCGTACTCTGGTTGCATCCCTGAGTTTACCAGGTGAAGAAGCTGCAGGAGAAGGTGGGCAGACTCCATCCCTTCAGTGAAGATGAATGGATCTGCAGGGTCTTCAGGTCTTCACAGCACCAGAAGCCTAAGCTTTGATTTGCAAAGAAAGACTCCTGAAAGAGAAAAAGTTCTTGGAAACAATCAGCGTGGATCAACCAGGGATAAACCATGCCTGAACAACGTAATTACCTTCTCTGATCAAAAGTCTGGCATGAAAAGAGAGCAACCATTTACCTCTTCAGTTAAAGGGGCCTTCCAATACCTATGCAGAGTATTTCAAGAAGATCACAGAATCACAGAATCACAGAATTTTCAGAGTTGGAAGGGACCTCTAGAGATCATCTAGTCCAACTCCCCTGCTTAAGCAGGATTGCCTAGAGCACATTACTCAGGACTGCATCCAGGCGGGTCTTGAAAATCTCCAGAGAAGGGGACTCCAC
>VUYV01000009.1:5713589-5842474 GCA_008711295.1 Anarhynchus alexandrinus | reverse complement strand
GGGGACACCACTGGTTACAGGCCTCCAACTAGACTTCGTGCCACTGATTACAACCCTCTGAGCCCTGTCACACAGCCAGCTCTCAATCCACCTCACTGTCACCTCATCTACCCCACACTTCCTCAGCTTCCTAATGAGGATGTTATGGGAGACAGTGTCAAAAGCCTTGCTAAAGTCAAGGTGGATGACATCTACGGCTCTCCCCTCATCCAGCCAACCAGTTACATCAGTTACAAGATGGATTCAGACTTTTCACAGTGGTGCATGACAGCAGAATTAAAGACTGTAAGCATTAAATGAAAAAGGAGAGGCTCCACTTGAAGTTAAGGGAAACTTTTTCACCAGCAAGAACTGGAAGAAGTTGCCCAAAGACATGATGCAGTCTCCATACTTGAAGGTTTTCAAGATCGGTCTGGATCAAGTGCTGAGAAACCTGGTCCAATCTCATAGCTAAACCTGCTTTGAGCAGGAGGTTGGATCAGCGACCTCCTCAGGTCCCTTTCCATCTTAATAGTTCTGTGATTCTAATTAGGGATAAACAGGAGAAGGATCTGAAAAGTACATCCTGGTCTGAACTAAAATACTAATGTAGGCGAATTCCATAGGCATGTATCACGTATTGAGGTAGCGTTAATACAGGAAATAAAGGAAATAATGCATCACAAACCCTTCAGAGTTCCTTGAAATTGCCAAAGAGCATTCAGGTGAAGATAATCATGCTGCAGTTGCGTACATGGATTTCAAAATAATTTTAGACACTACCCTTCACCAAAGACTTTGATGAAAACAAATGAGAAGATGCATGCCTTTTCATGGTTAATGTATTTTGAAGGCAAGAAACAAAGGTAGGAACAAGCAATTAGTTTTTCTCATGGAAGATCAGCAGCACACCTCTGTGCTATGGACCCTGATGTGAAGATATTATCTCATAAAAGAAATGGGAAAATGATTGACAAAGTTCGATGCTGCTACCAAATTATTCAAGTTAATCAGGGTAATGCTGGCTTTAAAAAGCAATTGGATAATGGAATAGCACAGAAATTCTGTATTGATAAGAGCAACAAAATGCATATTTAGAAAAGCAACTCTAACTATGCATGGATAGTGATGCTTATACCATTATATTAATCTTTGATGCACCTGGATCTTCAATATTGTGTTCAAGTCTCTCTGTTTCAAAAAGAACTAAAAATGATACAGAAAACAGAGACAAAATGATTACTGAAGTGGAAATCAATTTCTGGAAAAAAAAAAAAAGGAAAATAATGCCACATTAGGGCATAGTAAATAGACCATGCATGTCAATCTGGAAAAGATATAGTTGAAAGAAACTGTAATAGAGATCTAAAGATATCATACATAATGTGAAAAAGCTGAATAGGAAAAGTCTACCTGTTACTCATCTTAACTCAAGAAGTAGGCAGAAATCAATGTAACAATCAAACAGCGGGATAAAAAGAAACAATAAGAAAGCCTTTTTCAAATGCTGGCTAATCGCATCATGGAGTTTAGGATATTGTGGGGGGCTCCAATATAAATGCCTTTAACTGGAATTAAACACATTTATGAAAGAGAGTTTCATCAAGAGCTATGAAATCAGAAGGTCCCGATGAAATATTCAGCTCTGAAAACTGTTAAACCTCTGGTTGCCAGAAGTTAGGACGGTATTTCAAGAGAAAGGGTATTTCAAGGGAAAAGGCATCTTCTGTATGTGAATCATTCCTAGTCTTTTATCTTAAGACTTTAAGTTCCTATCTGAGGCTTGCACAACTGATTATAATCTTTTTTTAATGACAAATGCCTATTTTGCATAAGTTTAATATTTAATACAACAGCATTTCAATTCCAATAGATTGATAAGGGTTAAATTGTACATTTAGATTTAAACACACCATTAATGTGGTAAAGCCAACAGCACATAAATGTGTCTTTGAGTCTCTTGACTTGGACAAATTATTATTTATCATTTTAACTGTGACATGGATCCTTATTTTAGACGAAGATGAGCATCCCATCTTCTGCAAATTGTTTCAGTTCTTACAGCTGCTGGCAACCCAATGAACATTTTTTAGAACCCTTGAGACAATGTAGGCTCACGTAAACCTTGTGCTTAATTATTACATGAGCAAAATCACTTCTACTGCAAATAACTTTCTGTTCTATTGCTCCCCTGCAATAACTCTCATATGAGACAGCATGCTGATAGCTATCTGGGCTAAATGACTGATCAGTACAAAGACGTTAGTGACTTTGCAGCCCTGCAGGACAGCAATGCATCTCTGTATCTAACACCTGCTTAATGGACCACAGGACATCCGTAAATCTTTTTACTGACATATTTTGAGAAGGCCACCCTAGTGTTAAGCAGCAATGAAGCTGATCTTACTGAGACCAGACTTTTTATTTGCCTACTGGAAAACAAAATATGATGCATACAAAATATCTTTGAAGTGACTGTTGATGTTTCCCAGTACCTGCAGTGAAGATTAAATTAGTGACCATGGGATGTGTTTGTTTTTTTTCTCAGCTGGAAATAAAACATGCAAACAGTTTTTCCTACCAAGAAATCTCTCAATGTTTCTCCTTTCTCATGGGAATATTTAGTAAGGAATATACTTATAAACTGACTATGGATTTCTTCTTGGTGTATGCATATCTAATATGAACAGCAAGCTTGATAGCATCATAATTTTAAAATAGGAATATTTTTTAGAGTTATTTTAATATTACCCCCTGTAGTTTATGTATACTGGAATATTTGTTTGTTTTCATAGATCCTTAGGATCTTCCCGTTTCAAAGGTTTAGACAGCAGTCTTCCCAGAATCCTAAACTCAGAAGATCCCTATTTAATCCATGTGATGTACATTACATTGGAAAATATCAGTCATACTCATATTTTCATCTCCCTTCCTTTTACATTCCAGACCTTACATCGTAATACTCTGATAATTTCTCTTATCCTCTGTTCCATTAATTTCCTTTCTCCTCTTTTTTTTCTTTGTCAATTCCCTCCTTGTAAAAGGAATGGAAAGATTTTTATCAGATGCCAGCAGCACTTAGAAACATTCCAAATAAAAAATGTACTTTAAAGTGCATGATGGCTGCGAATCACGTATAACCTACAAAAAAACCTAAATAAATCATAATCTGCCAAATTAATTTAGTCATATTCCTGTGTCTCCTTAGTCTCCTTCTCCTCTTCTTATTTTAAAATCTTTTATTTTTCATGTACCTATTTCAAAAACTGCATTTACCCCTTGCCTGCATAGAGTTATATGACCACATTGGGATTAGAATTCTAAATTAGGTTGTATTTGAAAATATACTAAATTGGAAGGTTGTTAGTAAGCAGAATAAAGGAGGCAACAATATATTTTGTTATTTGGGCAAGAAAATTTTTCTTTACTTGTCTGAAAGTGCCTCTCAAAAAAAAAAACCCCAATAATTATTATTATGGTTAATAGTAAATATGGAAGCATATAAGATATAAATTCATCAAATACTGTTTCATACCATAAAGAAATAAGTGGCATCTCCTGAAACTATAGATATACAAATAAAAGTCAAGCACCATTCAAAACAAGAAAAAACATTTATGCTCTAAATGTAAGGGAGGGCATTTCAGATAAAAAAAAGATTTGGGGATACAGAATAGTAACATGAGGGGAAAAGATAAACATTAATTTAGTTGACCAAAGGTAGATTGTCTATCTCTGAGCAAAAATTTATCTATCGTAAATTCAACAGCACACTAGGAAAGATGAAAGATTACAGATTGTAAGGAAGATAAGATGAGGATAGCCTGTGGAAAGGTAGGAAGTGTTGACTTGAACATGGCCATACTCAATCCGAAGATGAGTTCTGTGAAACGTAGTTTTGTGCTCCACAGAGAGAAAATAGTAGTACCACAGACAATGGAATTGGGAATGAGATCTCAAATACAGAAATGACACTTATAAATAGGAAAACATTAACAGTAGGAAAGGAAATTGATATTCTGACATAGAATAGGAAGAAAAAAAATTTAAAACCCTAATAGAGGAAGCTGTAGAAAAGTGTAAAAGCTGCTAGTATCCCAGGGGCTCCAGCAAGTTCACACTAGAGACACCAGAGATTATGGCAAAATTGGGCAACCAGTCCATTTGACTGGAATGGAAATTGACATTTGCTGATAACAGACAGCTACATATGATACTTTGCAGCAATAAAACTGGATGATAATTAGGGCTAAACCTCATTTATTCCTCAGAATTGGAATTAACATTAACATCAGAATGGACATTAAATTTAAACCAGAACAGAGTATGGGCCACAGTTTAGTGATGAAAAATTCCACAGATGTGTAAGGGTTTAGCAAATAAACATATAAATGTCATCATGTCAATAGCTCAGTGGAAAAAAAGTATGCTGAAAGAAATGGTTGTGAATATATACCAGGCTAAGCAGTGCTACTAAACTCAAAATACTAAAAGATGTGTATTATATTTCTCGAGGTGAAACTGAATGAAATGCAGGATGAGCTTACAAAAAGTCGATGATGCTAGAAACATTTCTTTTTTTTTAAACAATATTGCCTTTATTTTAGTCAAAGGAAACATACTAGATCTAATCCATCTGTAATTTGGCAAAATATTGGATTTGGTTTCATTAATGACATTCTTAGCTAAACTGTGTCAGAAAATATAGCTATATGATGTAATTAAAGAACTGGCTAAAAAATAGAGGAGAATAAAATTTCTTGTTAGAAATGTTTAATGATATTACTATGTATTTCCGAGTTAAACACTTTAAGTTCATATGTATATACAAGCACTTATATAAAAATGCTTAGCTATAGTCATGTTGACAATGATTAAATGTGCTCATGTATCTACATGCATTTAATAAAGATTACGTATATAAAATGTTTACACATGTATCTAGCATTTTTTCGACTTTTTGAGGCTTTCTCTGCTGATTGCCATTCCTTTTAATTAACGTGCATTAGGAGGAAAGAAGGTAGAATTAGATTTTCAGGTAAAATACTTCTATCTGCTTCTGCATATTCTCCATTTATACAGCCTTGTGTATCAGCTCTCAAAAACTTTATTCTTAAATAAAGTTAATATTCTCTTTACATTCTACAGGCCAAAAGAGGGCACTTTGTGCAGCCTGATATAAAATTTGATCATGAGTGTTTAGAAAACTCTCACCAACTCTGTACTCTTTCTGGCAAATATGAAAGTGCATTAGTAATGTCAATATAATGAGGAGGAAAGGGAGAAAAAGATAATGTGAAAGAGATGAAAAAAGGAACAGATAGTCCAGCCTATGTATTTTCCCTGCAAATCATCTTGGTTCACTCTAAGTAAACCAGCAGGTCACACTGACAGTCTTTTCAGTTTTTTGAAATGAACAGCTTTTTCAGTTTTAATCATTCTTATACCTTAACACTGAATGTCCTCTAAAACTTGATTACAAAGGGGCCAAAAATGAACATGTATTGCAGATGAGACCACATGAGCATACAATTTTTCAATATTATTCTTTGATTTAATTTTTCACTTAGACTTTTTTTTTTTTTTGCTATTATCTTAGCTATTGGACTTGACATGTTCGGTATAATGTCAACATCCATATCCTGAGCTGATACAACTAAATTATCAATCCTGTGCACAAGTATTGAAATAATTCCCTTTGCATTGCTTTTCCTCTATTAACTTTTATTTTTCTCCGTGGTTCTTATTCATTAATCTCTATTAGGTCTCCTTGGAACTCCTCAGTTGCATCTCTTCTCAATCACCATTTTAAACTATTTGGTTTTCCAGTATCACTGCTTCCACCTTTTCCAGATCTTCAGTGATTTCCATATTACATAACACTGGTTCTTGCTCTAAGCCACAGTCATCCTCTTCCCATTGAGAGCTAAATAAATATTCTCATGGGTTTTTTGGTTTATTTTAGTCAGTTTCTGATTTATGATAACACTTGTCTTTTACATAGCAATAATTTAATTTCATAAATAGCTATTTGTAAAGATTTTGCCAAAAGTATCTGAAAAACGTCTGAATATGTCGTGTCACCTAGGTCTCCACTATTCATTACTATCTGCAGCTCTGCCAAATTTATTTTTGGTAGGGAAAATAAAGAGGAATAGGAACTAAGCTTGAGGACAAGAAGGATGCAAAGTTGAATGTCTGTAAACACATAGTAAAATTAGACACCTATAAAGGAAGAAAGAAAAGGTAGCATTAGAAATAGAGATTCAGTATATTGAATTAGACAATGGAAGCACCAAATTTAAGGTTTCTTGTTTTTGTAATTGTGTGTGATAGCTCCCTCCATTGATGATTCATTATCATAATTTTCATTTTCATGAAAAAAGCACTTTTTCTTTCAAAATGTTTGCAAACCATTAGCTCAAACTATCTAGGACGTCCCTCTCTCTTTAAAGCAGTGCCTTAATCATCTGTTATTTGACTATGTATTAAGCTCTCCCTTTTTTTCTCTGTCAAGAAGCTAATGAAGAATAGACTGGAACCCATAAATCTGAAATTTCTATTTTAAAGCATTCTGCATCTACATACTATTAAAATTTGTCTGTAAGCCTTTCTCTAACTTTTAAGCTGTCTTTGTATCTTGTCAGAGATATGGTTACGCAGTATTAGGAAGTCTTCTCTATTGTATATAGTTGGGGATCAACAAGCTAACATTACAGCTTAGCTGCAATAGTACATTAAACATTTTGAAAACATTCCCTGGCACTGAGGACAGTTGTCAAGGAAGAATCTCATCATATGGTCATAAGCTCTCTCAGTTCCCGAAACAGAATGGCTTCATTCAAACTGCCTGCTGAGAATACTCCTGGATCTCCCTACGTGTTGTACTCCATCCAGGAATTATTGGGGAAAAGACTAGTTGGCATACGAGAAACTCAAGCCACATTTTAACAGAGTATTGCCATAGATGATCACATTCCATTGCCTAAGAATATTCACAGGAAGTGTTTAATTTAATTAAGACACAGCCTCAGGATACCATAATTTAGCTCAAAATATTGATTTATGGACATATACAGTTTTATTTTTGATATGTTACTTTGTTCAGTGTCCCATTTCTTTGCCCTACTTTGCACTTAGCTTTCAAAAAGTAAATTTTCCAATTTGTCAATATTTCTTTCAGGATTACCTTCTTTTGTCACATTTAACAACTGCAATATCTATGAACAATTGTACTTTCAGTGATATTGAAAGCATCTTTATATTTAAATTCAGCATGTCCCAATGATTTTTTTTAAATTTTTTTTTTTCAAATCGCTACAACTGTACCTGTGTTTCAATTTGTTGTTTCTTTTTCTTTTTTTTCCTTCCATGAAAACACACCTGTTCTCATGTATTGCAGCTTACTTTTGGTTACATCCTCTTCTTGTATATACCAATCCTTTCCACTTGTTCACAAGTGGAAACAGAGTGATTGATAAGTCATCAGTATTCTGGCTTGGTTATTCAGCATGATGTGCTTTATTAAATCTGACAAATATTTTGTGGTAAGCTATGTTACTATGATCATGGAAATTCTACTGATGCTGTGTTTATTCATGTGTCAAAACTCTTGATTTGGTTAATTGCATGAGAAATTAAGAATTTAGGGTTTTGTGATCAAGTGGTAAATTGGTTTTCTAGTTACTTAATTTTCAGAAAACAAATTGTGAAGCTTCAATGTACCTTATTGCAACCTCTTTACATTAGCTTCCAGGGTCCTACCAGACTCAGTCTTTTTTGCTTAGACGTTCTCTAAATGACCTGTCAGCAGCTCCTACATTCAGACAGTTACTCACTTACATATAGTACACATCCGACTAGAGTTCATTGTCATAGGAAAACTAGCAAGTGTAACGTAGTTACGATTTATACAAAAACTTCTTTAAAACAGAATATCATTAAGGCACAGTGGGGGCTGGTTGACCCCTGGGGATGGGAACTTGCAGGGGCTCCCCATGGGGGTGGCAGGAAAGGGACTCACCAGTCTGAGAAACCCAACACCCCAGCCGGGAAGCAGGGCAGGCTGGGGACAGCCAGAGGCAGCCCCAGCCCTGCGCGCTGGGCACCTCCACGGGGACAAAGATGTGCACACAGGGCAGGCCCACAGTTAGCAAACTGGTAGATTGGAAATTGCATATCAACTGAATTCCTTTAACATTTTTGGCAAAGTGAATCATACAGAAATACATGAAAAATGTCATCCTTCAAGATATTTAATTTTGCATTTTTTTCATTAGGCTAGTGACTATTAAAATGAGCTAGAGAATTAATTAACTCTTCAATAACAAATATTACTTACTGATATTTGATCATTTATTAATATATACATTAAGATAGATTAAAATATTAAGAAAGATTAGCACTAAAAAGTCAACTAACTAAATTGTGATGCACTTGATAACTGCATGATATTTCAAAAAAAACCATACTGAAAGTTAACAAAACCAACAGTTCATTAAAGCCAAGCCAAAAAGGATTATTTTTTTTCCCTTAACCAACTTTCTTGATTAATGTGCATTAGCAGCATTAGCTCCAGTCATTCCTTAACTCACACACAAATTTTAAAATTGTCAGGACAAAGATCACACCTCCT
Source organism: Anarhynchus alexandrinus (assembly GCA_008711295.1). NCBI lineage: Eukaryota > Metazoa > Chordata > Aves > Charadriiformes > Charadriidae > Anarhynchus > Anarhynchus alexandrinus. The sequence goes on along the minus strand of VUYV01000009.1, from coordinate 5,833,860 downwards.
CAGATTTTACAGATTACCCCAAGCACCACGTTGGGACACTAGCATTACACTAGTAATAACAATAGTCAATAGTGCCATATGCCCTCTCAATCAGTAGCTTTAAAACTGATCCCTGGATTGTTTCACGGGCTCTACAGAAACTACCATATTCCTTTGGCATGAGTCTTAGGCACTCAAGTGGATGAAATCTTCTGTATGCTTAAAACGAGCTACGTGCTTAAGTGTCGTGTTAGAAGAAGCATTTGCAGACTTGAGAGGACACCTGTACTCAAGCCTCCTAAACTGTCTGCGGTATTTTATTCAGTTGGCTATTTTTGATGGCTGTCCTTCCAAATGATGAATAAATTAATTTTTCAGTCAACGTTCAGTAAGTTTGTAGTCCAAGAAATAATGCAACATATCACGGCATCTGTTTTAATATCTCATCCTCAGAATATACACAGGCAGGAAAAAAGAAGTGTGTGATATTATTCTTTAAATCAATGCAAAATGCAAATTTAGGAAATACAGAACAAATCATATGAATGAAAAGTAGCTTCTTTATTTGTGTATACTTAAGGACCTATTATAAAATATACTAAAGTCATTTGTTACTGCTTCATTATTTCTAAACTGAGTCTTCAATTACTTAATAGCACACTTGGAGTTAATTTGAAATTTCACAAGAAAAAAAAAGAATATAGTAGACTAGATATAGCAGAAAAACAATAGTACAGCTAGAAAAGTTCCTGAGAACATGACACGTGACAAAACATCTGGAACAGCCTCCATAATGAAGGCAGTGAAATCATGGAATATAGAAATATAAGTTGGATGATATTTCTGGAGGCTATCTAGCCCAGGATTCTGCTAAAAGCAGAGTTACTGCCAATTCTAGGTCAGGACAACCATGGCTTTGTATAGACAAATCCTGAAACTTCCAAGGACAGAAATTCCACAGCCCATTTTGGTAGCCTGCTCTGGACAGTTCTAGTGCTGCCTTACGCTCCCACAGGAAAAAAGATTTTCCTTATGTCCAGTCCCAATCTTCTAAGCTACAACTTCTGATTATCACAGAATCATAAAATTGTTATGTCTGGAAAAGACCTTTAAGATCATCAAGTCCAACTGTTATGTAACTCTACCAGGCCCACTTCTAAACCATGTCCCTGAGCACCATATGTAGATGGCTTTCAAATATATGCAAGGATGGCAATTCAACCGCTTCCCTGGGCAGCCTGTTCCAGTCTTTGATAACCCTTTCAGTCTACAAGTTTTTCCTAATGTCTAACCTAAACCTCCCCTGGCACAACTTGACGCCATTTCTGCTTGTCCTATTGGTTGTATCTTGGGGAAGAGACCAACACCCACGTCTCTATAACCTCCTTTCAGGCAGTTGTAGAGAGCGATAAGGTACCCCCTCAGCCTCATTTTCTTCGGACCTAAACAACCCCAAGTCCTTCAGCCACTCCTCATAAGACATATTATCACCTGTTATCATACTATCTGCCACTACAGAGGAGTTTGGCTTCAGTATTTCTGTAGTTCAGAGATTCAAGTGATTGTGAGCTGCTACTTTGTCCCTTCATCCTACAAATGACTGCACAAGGAATATCTAAGCCTTGAGCCCAGGGCATAGAACATGCTCCCACCCTACCACACCCTGTCTATGAGTGTAACTGGCTGTATTCAAGCACTCTAATAAGAGATGTTGTAAAGAAAGAGCAGAAAGAAATCTTGAAGGGCATTCCTCCTTCATTAAGTTGGAAAATGAACTAAAAACATACTGGAGCTTTAGCTCCAAAAAAGGTCCTGCTGCTGCCAGAAATCTTAGTGTGGGGAAGAAAGGCTTACAAGTCCACCCAGGTAATGTAAGCGCCCCTGAACAAGCAGAAAAACAGAAGGGGAAATAAATCCACTTTAAAAGTCTTGAGACTTGAGTCATGCAGGACAGTTTCAAAATGTTTTGCACAAGTCCAGGTAGATGACATCTGTTGCTCTCCCCTTATCCACCAATGCTGTAACCCAGCCCTAGAAAGGCACCAAATTTGTCAGGTGCAATTTGCCCTTAGTGATACCATGTTGGCTGTCACCAATCACCTCCTTATTTTCCATGTGCCTTAGCATAGTTTCTGGGAGAATCTGTTCCATGATCTTGCCAGGCCCAGAGGTGAAACTGACCAGCCTGTAGTTCCTTGGGTCTTCCTTTTTTCTCTTTTTAAAAATGGGAGTTAATTTTCCCCTTTTCCAGTCAGCAAGAACTTCACCAGACTGCCACGACTTCTCAACTATGATGGACAGTGGCTTATGAACTTCATCTGCCAGTTCTCTCAGGACCCGCGGATGCATTTCATCAGGTCCCATGGATTTGTCCACCTTCAGGTTCTTTAGGTGGTCTTGAACCTGGTCTTCTCCTACAGTGGGCAGTTCCTCATTCTCCCAGTCACTGCCTTTGCCTTCTGCAACTTGGGCGGTGTGGCTAGGGCACTTGCCCATGAAGACTGAGGCAAAGAAGTCATTGAGTACTTCAGCCTTCTCCACATCCCAGGTAACCAGATCTCACGTTTCCTTACAGAGAGGGCCCACATTTTCCCCTAGTCTTCCTTTTATCACTTATGTACTTGTAGAAGCTTTTCTCATTGACTTTGACATCCCTGGCCAGACTTAATTCTGTCAGGGCTATAGCTTTCCTAACCTGATGCCTGGATGCTCAGAAAATTTCTCTATATTCCTCCGAGTCTACCTGTCCTTGCTTCCAGCCTCTGTAGGCTTCCTTTTTCTATTTGAGATCATCCAGGAGCTCCTTGTTCACGTATGCAGGCCTCCTGGCATTTTTGCCTGACTTCCTCATTGTTGGAATGTATCACCTTTGAGCTTGGAGGAGGTGATCTTTGAATATTACCCAGCTTTCTTGGGCCCCTGTTCCCTCCAGGGCTTTATCCCATGGTACCTTAAGCAGATCCCTCAAGAGGCCCAAGTCTGCTCTCCTGAAGGCTAGGATAGTGAGCTTGCTGTGCGCCCTCCTCACCACCCTAAGAATATGGAACTCCACCATTTCATAGTCACTGCAACATGGCTGTTGTTGGGCTTCAAATTACCCACTAGCTCCTCCTTGTTGGTAAGAACAAAGTGCAGCATAGCACCCCTCCTTGTTGGCTCCTCTGTCACTTGAAGAAGGAAGTTATCCCTCTTATTTATCCCCAAACTGGAAACAATATGCCATCTATGGTCTTCCAGTGTTAAGGAGAGGGGAACACTATAAATTCCCTGAAGGCACTAATGGGCCTTAGAGGCCCTAAACAGCCTCCCCTGTGGCTTCCACCCCTCAACCCCCTTCCTTTGGACCAGGGCCTCCATTTAAGTTCAGGTCAGGACCTTTACGCCTGAGATATCCTCTATGTGTGCTGTGTCTGGCCATGGACTCCCTGACATGTGGACTGACTTCCAGGCTTGTCATCAGACCTCTAGTGACTGGATTTTTCTAGTAGTCACAGGGATGTGTCTGATCTTAGTTACCATCATCAGGCCTAAGCCTGCTGCAGGCTCACCACCTAGCTTTACCTTGGACTTTCTTCATCAACCATGGACTTGTCTGACGACCTGAACCTGGCTGCCATACCTGGGCCTGCCCTGCACACCTCACTTGGATACTGTGGGACAGAACTCTGACTGGCAAGGTCCCTGCCATGATGTATGGTTACTGTGCCTGACTTCCAGCACCCTCTCCTTTGGAGAACAGCTGTCTCTCAATGCTCATCTTCCTCGCCTTACTGCACACTGGCTTTTTTAACCTGGTAGATCCCTTTCTGCTAAGCTCCTACTCAATTAGCCCCTTTCCAGTCTGTTATGATGCCTACAGCTATTCTTGATGAGTTTCATAAAGCTTCTGTTGACCGGTATTGGCTCCAGGGATTCTCCACTTATTATCAGACATCAAGCCATTAAACATCACCCTTTGAAGACGATAGTTTACCCAGTCTTAAATCCATCTAACAGTCCACACATTCAGCATATATTTCCTAGAATAATATTCTTCAGCCTGGAAGAGATAACTGAAGATGAACATGATAGAGGTCTTTAAAAACAAGGCTGGCATGGAGAAATAAAATAGAGAACACCTATTCACTGGGTCCTCCAATGTAACTGTTAGAGGTCATAAGCTGGAAGGAGCAGGTGGTAAATAAAGATAAGGAATAACTTCTTCTGAGAATGAATGGAGAATATTTACAGCTTTTCACCAAAATGTTAAAAAAAAAAATAAATAAATAAATAATAAAAAAAGGACGCAAAAATCATCAAAAGACGAGCTACCATTTCTGCCTAGGAGAGTACCTGTACTACATACCACCGTAAAGCAGAAAAGTGTAGCAGAAAAGTATGACCAATCCAGTTCTTGTACTCTTCCATTGACATGCACTATTAACCATTAGATGGTAAGTGAGATGGGTGCTTGTTCTAGCATTCTATGCTATTTGTGTCTTATAAACATATTGGTGGTTTGAGTAAGAAAAAGTAAACCTTTTTTTATAGGAATGGAACCTGGTAATGTATTACTCCCTACTATTGAATGAAGTAAGGCTGGTTACATAGGAAATACAGTCTATTTTAAAAATATTTATCTACTGAAATAGAATAACAAATCACTATGGTATTTGTGACAAAAATATGGTGTGTATATATACATACACACACCACACTATGGTATATGTGACAAAAATATTTGTCATACTTTTCCATCTTGATCATCTGATCTGCTCATAGTAAAAATCTAGTGAAATTATCAATATAAACTACCTGCTGCTGCTTGGACTAAAGCTGCTGAGAGGAGATAAATACGAGAAACCTATTTTGAAGCTTTGTTTCTTTTATCCTTTCCATCATTTAATGACTAGAAGTTCTTCATTGGGAAAGAAAAAGACAAGAGATTTTCTTTGCGAACAGTAACTAACTTGTTAGAAGTTGCTGTTTTAAGTGTCTCCTGTTGTTAGGGTAACTAAAGTTCTAAAAATACTTTAAATAAAAAGGACATCACCTTAAAAGCTACTCAAGTAGTCATAGCAACAGTATTTTTTAGAATAAAAGCAGTTCATAGAGGTTTTTTTTCCTCCTGACCTTAAACTTTACAAAAATATATAGCCAGCTTCTTTTTATAAAGTACATGTGTTTATCCAAAGTCGGATGAAATCCAAATTAAGACTATGCTGAAGTATCCCAAAGCATTTTATGTATATATATGCTACTAATCAACTTAAGAGTACTTTAAATTTTATGTTACTCTTTTCTGTATTTCCACAAAGCATGTTCCTATTGCACAGTGTTACAATTGTTCAAACCAAACAACACTTTCAATTTATTTGAGATTGACCTTAGTGCACCGTAATAAATGTGCATTTTAGAGGTTTTTTTCAAACATTCATGTACATTCTATATTTATCAGATGGATAATTTTCTCCACTTTTTTCTTTCAAAAATATGTGCTAATGAAATTTTTACTCCCTTTTTAGTGTTAAAGACATCCATTCCTACGCTGAAGAAGTAAGTCTTATTAAAACCCGACGTACAATTTCATTACACATTGTGGTTGCTCAAAAACAGTATTTTTTTGTAAAATAGTGACCCTTCTGTGTACCTCCCTACTACATTGCTCTTAAGGGTAAATTTGTAACACGCTGTTATTTTCATGTATGTGTTCAGATAGTTGTTTAAAATTTGCCTTCTTAAAAAAGAAACAGGAATGCTTTTGATTGTTGTTACTACCAACACAGCTAAGAGAGAATGAGAGAGGTATTAATCCTTCTTGCACTTCATTAGCACAGTTGTTAAAGTAATGCCTTATTTAAAGCTAATTGAAGTCAGTATAAAGACAGTCATTGTTTTCAATAGCCTTTGGATCAGGCTTAAAATCTATTTAGTTACAGGTGTACCACCACAAGGAAGGTTATGAAATTATGGAGTTATCACTGAGGACATAATTTGAAAGTAATGGAATTTCATCTGTAACCAAGGGCCTAATTTGGCATGCAAATCCTTATTAGCAGCAATGACAGATACAAAGAGAAGAACACAGCTTGAGCCTGACGGCTCAGGTTGTGATTTCAGGAGTGAAATTAGAAATAAATACAATAACATTGTAAATATGCACACTTGATATCATTGAGAGGTTATCAAGCATAGAACTCATGAGACAGTGATTCTTTAGAACAAAGATATATTCAAAGTTCCTTACCATCTCAGAACAGAATATTGCTTCTCCTAAGCCAATAAAAATTCCATTCAGAAAAACAGTATCCATATTTGGAGTAAACCCACTATAATTTTATATCAAGTAGTCTTATTTGTGCATGGATAATATTTTAAACTTCTGAGAAGTTTGAATATAAGCAGCATTGATGAGGGATTAAGGGAAAGTATATGAGTAAATCATGCATGTGGCACGTTCATATTGCCTCCCACAGAATGATTTTTGTCATATATCTCTGCAACTTATCAAAAGATTTTTATCACCATCTTTGTAGTCAGTATTTTAAAACATGTTTATGGAACCACTTTAGAGAGATGAAGAGATCTATGGATGCAAAAAGCAGCATTATAAAATTGTAATCAGGTTATTTGTCAACATAAAACAATGGCAAACACTCAGCTTTGTGAAGGAGCCACAGATGAAGGCAGTTAAGTTGGAAGAAATCAAATAGTAAGAGTGAAAATATAACGGAAGAAGAGAGAGAACATTCTACCTTTTCTCCATTGTTCGTAACTATATTACTATTAGTAAATCTAATCAATAAATATGGGCTGAAAAATCCTACTTCACTATGAATTCTAGTCTGGAGTTGTGAAGATAACTGAAATTTTTCAGAGAACTTTCTTTCTCAATAGCTTTCAAATTTTTTTAAGCTTTAAACATTTCATGCTGTTAACTTTTTCAAAAAGTTTATAGTTGCTACCAAAGCAGTATGACTGTATGTACTTCTTACTCCGTTAAGTAAAGAAAAAAATTTAAAGATGACATATTGTGAAAATATTATGTCTTCCAGGCTGACAGCACTCTTCTGAAGGCTTCCACAGGGAAACGCAAAGGAATGGAACCTCATGTTATGGGTCCATTTAGGAAGCAGAAGTTTTATTAGCCAGTTATTCTAAATTCATAGGTTGATGCTCACACCCAGTTTTCCAAAACAAAATAATCTTTATAGTCTTTGACAGATACATTTCTCCTAGACCACATGTTCAGTCTCCTTTGCAAGAAAGGAGAAAGCTCCTTTGCAAGATGCTTACATGAGGCTCCCAAACCGCGGAGACTGAGAGACCAAGGAACCGGTTTCCTCATCCCTTGTGGATAAGAAATCTGTGCTTATTTTGTGCTGGATTGAACATAGAATAGGCAAACGCAATCCTGTCTAATGGAATGATTAAGTGTTTAAAATGATGTTTTAATTCAATCAATTAAAAGCATAAACAGCGTGAGTTTGATTGAATCAGTTTAAAGAATTACACAGAAGCCAATGTGGTTGTCAGCAGGGGTGAAAAATTCATGTATCACCTACACACAGCTTGAATTCTGTATTTCTCAATTAGATATTACAAACAACCTACTCTACTCTATCACTGAAGAATAGCTCTTGACTAAGAAAAAAACATCGCAAAGCTTTCAAACATGTGCAGTTAATTAAAATTTAGGCACTCAGCAACCACTGTCAAACATTTAATAAAAATGACAGCTTGATTAGTTTTTATTTGTTCTGTGTCTTCCATAGACAATTTCAAGAAAATGTCTAATAGATTTAAGATTTAAATATGCTTTTAAGAGGGAAAAAAAAAAGGGTTTGCATTTAATGAAACATCTGCCTTTTAAGAAAATGTCATTTTTATACTCAATAGATGCATTCCTAAAACACAATAGATTAGAGAGAACCATAAATATTTAACTACTGTTAATTGTGTATCAAGTACTTAAGAGACAGCAACATGAAAGCAAATAAAAAAATCCAATTGCAATTGTAATATAAAATTGTTTCTATCCTACATTACACACATTTATGTGGTAATTTGGTATGTTCATGTTAGGGCAAGACTTTCCAGAAGTGCTCAGTTTTGGCCTAACCAAGTATTTACATCAAGGATAGAAATCATTGCCTTTAACATAACTTTGGTTAGAAGGAAACATGGGAGACAAGCTGCTTTTAAAAAGATATGTTCCAAAAATTAACACAAAAACTTAACATCAAACTTCTTATTGGAATGTATGCATTTAATTCCATTCATAGTTATTAAAGCACAACCTGATTATTACAGTAAGCTAATGTAATCCCATCAACTTCTACACCTTAATTGATGTACCTCTGCTGAACATTTTTGTTCCATTAACTTTAGGTTTTATTGTAACCAATATTTGATATTTCATTTTATCTATTTTATCAGTATAACATTTTCAGATGGCTACTTGTTGTTTAAAGTTTTACCATCATACTGATTTTTTTGCAGAAAAGCTTTGATTGTCATGATAAGAGCTTAAAAGCATATAATTTTTAAGAATAATATAAAGAAATATATATGGAAGCAAATAACAGATTCAAAATCAGTATTCTTTGCTTTGATTCTTCTTACCTGACACTTTATCAGCTTTGCTCCAATAGTCCATCAAGTTTTAAATGAAAATAAAAGATTAAGAATGTTTATTGGACTGACAGCGTTCATATCATTCATACAGTGATGAATACCTTGAGATGCACTGACGTTAATGTTTTAATAAGAATATTTATCTCTTGATCTACAAAAGGGGCTGAAGCATTAAACTGCTTCAAGTAATCTAAAATAAATATTTAAAAAATTCAAAATATCTTATATGCCATTGCAAGAGTTTTGCAAGCAAAGAATTGGTGAATTAAAAATACATCCTTCAGAAGACCTTGGCAAAGAAGGTGCTCTTAAACATGATGAAGTACTATAAATCAATTGGATACCGTATTACTTGAAAATAAGCTATCAGAAAGCATACTTTTGGGACTAATACTATACCTGAAGTTTGCCTCAACCACTAATGAGATTACATTTTTGAGAGAAAAGGATCATACAAACAGTCTTATATTGTATGACTACTAATTCACAAGTCAGGTCACATTGCAAGACCAGTGAAAGGTTACTGCATGTGCAGTATTAAAGGAAAAAGTGTAATAAAAGACTTTATGAATTTTATATAGCTTTGTTGTAACTACAGTCGGCCATATAACAATAACTAGATGTCATACTGGGAAAAACTTTAGAAAAGCAAATTGTTCATAATTTTTACTAGCAGACTTTTACAAGAACTAGTTTCAGATACAACAAATTATTATGTCTTTGCTACTCTAGGAATCACATAATTTTTTGCAAAAAGTAAGTACAAATAATCCATGAAGCAACTTTTTCAGTCTCCTCAGTTAATAATTGTGCAACTCATGTGTTTACAGTCATTTATCAGAAACAAATCTATCCGCGTTTCTGTTCCTTCAGTTGGGTAAAGACTGGCTTAAGTGATTTCACTTCAGAGTTTATTCAAGAAGATTTCCCTTATCAGTACCTAAACGAACACATTTAATATTTCATAGTAAAAAATTTTATAGCCAGGTGTGAATTGGATGTCCATGTGCACCTCACCATTCATTGACATAGCCCTGAAAGAAGCAATTTCACAACTGGCCTCAGCTCTTAGTTTCTCTTCACTTTTCCAAAAGAGGAATCTTTTTTGGCTCTGTCACAGATGGAAATGTTCAACATGATTATGATTCAGTAGCAATTCAAAATTTATTAATGATTTGAGGCAGATCAAGAAGTTGAATTTTAGCTGCATTTGAACATTAGCTGATTTAAGGATTTACAAGACGATTTAACAAAATAATTGAACAGTGACTTAATTACTGATTTGAAAATTACAAGATTCCCACTAACTTACTGTAAGGTATCCCAAATGAATACATATGCATATGAGCACAAACATACAAGCACACACCACGCGAGGGGTCACGCACACACACACACGAGTCTTTGACTGCTAAGACCAAGGTCCCCTCACAGTGGATGACTCCAGTGAGGAGATGGGTGCCCTTTTTGACGTCTTACATGTGCACAGACAAATGGACAGAAAGTATTTGTATGCAGTAAAGTATCAGAACACCCAGACTTGTAAGAGCTAATGTGTATTACACACACATGGACAGAGAGGTGAATGAAAGAGAGGCTAACCTGAAGTTAAAATTTCCCTCTTCTCAAGTTTGGAGTAAATACTCACAATGCATTGGCATTCCTCAGCAGGTAATAAGTGAGACTTGAGAAGGTTGACTCACTCTGGCCTTCTAATCCTCGAGGTACCTGCCTGAGCAGCATCTGAACTCAGGGGAGATGCTGGTCACAGCCCATTGCAATCCAGAAGAGCTCAAACGGTCTCACTAGAATCACTCTTTATAGGGTCTGAGATAATTTACTTTCATTGGGTACTTTTCCACTCTGGCCCAACTCAGACAATGGGATATTCTGGTGCTTTCCACCAGTTGTGCAAGCCCAGAACTTGCTAGATCTTGAAGTTCTGGTATCACCTCCCTCTTTGGGCCATGATCCATATATTGTCAGGAGTGATCTATTACCTTTATTGTTTCCAAGCAATAGGAGTCACAGGAGCCAGGTGCACTAAGGGGTTGCCATAATGTTCTGGTCCATCACCCTGCACTTTCTTTCTTTTATGTTGGACCATTATGTGTCCCAGGTGTTAATGGGTTGAAATAACGTTCTGGTCCATTGTATGTGGCCCAGGGCAGGAGGAAATCTCACCAAGCAGCCTAAAGGAGGTGAAAGGGTTGTACCACCACTGGCTCCTAACACATTCTGCCTTTGCTTCTTTGTCCAATACTCAGGTGCTTGTGTCCTACACCCGTATCCTGTTCTAATTGTTGTGCCTGATGATGATACCTAATGACTTGAGCATCCTGACAAAGAACAGAATCTTACCTCATCCTAACAAACAAGCTTCAGAGATTTCATATATTTAATAAAGACTCAGATTATGTCATTTCTAGGCCTAGCTGACAGAAATCCAGAAACCATATCCTATTTTGCAGTTTAGCACAGCTACTACCATGTTTGTACAAGCTCTTAATGGACTGAACCTGCCCCGGCCTTGTTAGTTTAGCATAGACTGCTAGTATTTGGAAATTGTCTCAGTAAGCGCTGTTTGTTTCTGGTACAACCTTTTGCTTATGTTTTGTTTATGCTTTATGTTTAAATTTTAAATTCTTTTATTACCTTCTACATTATAACTGATGCTCACTCAAGTGAAAGCTGAGACATACGAGGAGCTTTTGTTTAGTATTTCTATCCCACTCCAGCTCACTGTGTCCTCTAGACCTTAAGCCCTATGTTAATGGACACAGTGTAATTATCATCCCCACAAAAACATTGATAGCAACAGAAATTTATTTCTACAGGACTTTCTTGTATTTTCTTTGCAGCAGTTAACCAGCCCATAAGAGCCTCAAATTGCCTGTGAACTAATCTCTTCATTGAAACATAAAACTGTTATAGACCACTTGATCTACACCTTATTCTCATGCCAAATAGGCTTATGTCACCCTTACGCATCATGATTTTAGTATTTTATGATTGAAAGTTTTACTCAGAAACTTAACAGTTTCTGAGGTGTAAGAGGCTATAGGTGAGCCCTGATTCACCCCATTTCTACAAGAAGGTGGTCTTCTTTAAAGGAAAATCTGTGTTGTCTTGAAAGGCTGTATATTGGTCATCAAACAAGCCAGAAACCTAGGAAATGTATGACTCTTTTTTTGGTGCTTATCCAAAAGTTCTACTTGTCCTTTTGGATAAGGGACTTTAAAAGTTTATCTTTGTTTTTTCCCTTCCTTTTCTCAGTGTTTCAGCAGAAATAACACTGGTTTAGTCAATTCTTAGAGCAAAAGAGTCCAGAAAAATATAAAATGTCAGCTGTATCATCTCAGAAGATGAATATTCTTTACTGAATATGAAATATCCAGGTTACTGTAATGTCTTTGACAAGAAGAGAACAAAACATATCTTTGCAAATTAGACTTTGGGTGCAAGTGTACAGCTTAGTAAAATTAGTCAGATGATAAATAGAAAACCACTTTCCAGAGCAGAAACAAATAATCTGAGTATTCTTTACACTTTTTGGCCTATTTAATGTGTTCTAGACATTTTTCTGGGACATTTTTGTGTGATATCAGGATTTATCTGATTATTTTCTAGTATAGTTGGGTGAAATCCATATTTTCTCAGGGAAGACAGATCATCTCAAACAGCGTATAATAACCTTCAGGAGAGCTTGTGTTATCACCATCAGTATACCAAATTAGAAAAATTCCAGTTCTTATCTGCAATAGAATTTCTGTGTCACAGCATTTTTCTGGAAAGTTGAAAATAGACTCCAAGAAGAGAGGACTGTATCTACAGTCTTTTGGAAACCTCAGCACTTTCTCTTGTTGTCCAGCTTAACTGCTGCTTCACTGAAGATTTCTGTCAAGTAAGCTCACTCATATTTGTGAAAGAACAGTATGATTCATACTGGGCATCAAATCCACCCAAACTAGCAAACACATCTGGAAAAGGCAAAGTCTAAGAATACTGGTCCTGCATGAATCTCTAAACTTCAAAGTGAGAAAGGGCCTGGCTTGCTGTCATTCACCTGCTAACGCCTCATACATCTAGAATGCTCCTGAGCTTCTCAGACCTTCACAGTTTCTGCTTGCATTAACCCAGTTATGTGTTGCCTTGCTTTATATGCCTTTTGTATGCCCCTTTTAAATTCCTTAATAAAAAAGGAAACTGTAGGTGGATAAGGAATAAGACAAGGGTGACCCTAAGATATTTCACTAACTTAATGATCCTTGATTAGATGCCCTAGATCAATAGTAGTATTCACAACTTTCTTAAAATGAATCCTCTTTTTATCCTTCTTCACTTTTTCAGTTTTTACTCCATTTGAGTCACCTTCTTATTCTACCCAAGTATGAGGTCACTCTGATAGTAAAGCATATGATGTCTGATAAGTAAAAGATATGTAGTTGGATAACATCTGCATATCACAGTGCTCTTACAATTTAAATAAAGTGCATGATGCAGTCAAAAGTAAAACAATTTAGTGGTAAGCATTTACTGATTTAAACTTTTTATATATATTATTTTTATATATATTTTTATATATATTATTATTTTTTATATAAATACAGTGTCATTTTATAACATGTATTACAGAAGTTTGCTGTTGTTGTTAGAAACATGTCCAAGAAAACTTCAAGTTACAGGAAAAAAAAGGATTTTTTGGAGCTGAATGCTCTTTTTCCCGTTTACTATTTCTAATGATAGGCATCTACCTACTTTACCATTTGCTGGTTTTATAGGAAAAAAAGCAAAGTAGGCAAATTGTTTTCACTTATAAAGATCTTCTAAAAGGGAGAGAGTAGCTGACCAGTTCTGGCTATAAACTGAAGAGTAAAATCAAAAATTAACAAAGCTGCAATAAAAATTTTTATATGCACCACTGTCAAAGGAGGTGACTCAATTTTAAATTTTTCTTGAAAGAATGCTGGATTTTTAGACATCAGTAAATAATATATTGGAATTTTAATCCAAAATTATAAAAATCCCTTTGTTTTAAACATTTTTTTTAATAAAAAGTGAAATTATGAAAATATTCTTCAAATTTTAGTTCCTTTTTTAATTGTTATTTTCTCCTGGGAAGATTTTTGAAAGGACATATATACATTATCCCCGAGCAATTCTGAACTATGTCAAGTTCCAATGCATTAAATGAATCAGAACACCTCACATTGTAACCTACATCACTGGACAGTATAAATCTCATGGAAACAGTTTTTAGTTAAAATAAGGTCAGTCTAAGCATTGCTGGCTTTATCCTGACATCAGTTAAGTACCTTAAAGGATTATCTGATGAAGTGTTATAGCTGATTAGTACCCAAAGCAGTTAATTATCATAAAAAGTCATATTTAAACATTCAGTGTAGTGTATTTAAAAAAGTATAAGCTGTTGTTGCTTGATGTTCAGAAAAATATACACTAGAGTAAACCTTCTATTTAGATGACTTACCCATCTAGCTTAGTTGGATCCCAACTACTAACTTGGTATTTATTTTATTCTATATGTCCTCTTATAGAAATGCTTGTCTAGTACATGACATACTGAACAACTAATTATAAATACGTACAAAAATCCCTCCAAGCACAGAGGAACACAGAATGTACTCTGAACCAGTAAAACAAGCTACAGCCTGTTTCTTCCTGTCATCTCCAACTCTTTTCCTTACTTGCTAATGATAATCAAATCTTGCAGTATTCTCGGAAGATTATCAAATCAAGGAAAAAATAATAGTAAATTGCAGATTTCATCATTGTAGCTCCAATCATCTTTCGCTAACTTATATAAAGAATATAAAAATTTGGATGGACAAATTCTGATTTGTTAAGATATTCAGAATCTACATAGATAGTTACTTTCAAGTTAAACTTAGGAAACTGAATTCATCAGGTTAGGTTTTAAAGATTGGCCTAAAAATATTTATCCATTCATTTTATGCAACAGTTCAGATTTCAGTAAGCCATAATCTTTCATGTTGATGATTATACTGATGCTACAGACTATTTCATTTCTAATCTATCATAACTATTATTCCATCAAAAAAGGCGACCAGAGGGGAGGGGAAATGAGAAGGGAAGGGGAAAGAGGGAAGTTTTGCCCTAAATATAAAATTCAAAATGCACATAGACAACAGCAGAATGACTACAGTGAAAACATAATGATAACTTGTGATTTCAGAGTGCTTCAGACATTAAAAAGTTTTACACGAGCAATTGAATTTACCGAACATCTTTTACATCGAACTTCTTTTAAAAATTCCTCTTCCTTTCCACAACTCTTCTCATGTTCTATTCTCATCAAGCATCACAGTACAAAAAAGATTAGGAAAAAACATTCAAGAGTTTAACACTCCTGAAGAGGCGGAGAGAGAGTTTGAAAGAGAGTTTGAACTTTGGGTTGTCATATTCCTTAGAAAATGTATTCCTTTGCACCTTTTTTTTTCCTATTAACAATTACATGGATGAAAAAGTGATTGTAGAGCTGGGGGGAGAGGGGGAAGATCAGCTTGAATTTCATGTTACTATGTACATTTTGCAGGTTTAGAACACCAGCAATCTGTTGTAAGACTTGCTAGAAGGAATTATGTAACTGGATGTGGCCAGATGTTATATGTGCTCGAGACCATATGTCTGTATATATGGAAATCCGCCTGAAAAAGCTGGCACGCACTTACTGTGAAGCACATTCTTCATTAGCAATGCTATCCTCTGTATGTATGGCTCACCAAACTCATGTTGATGCAACTTCATGGCACAATCCAGAAGTAAAGAAATATTTTTAAAATGTTATGCAGAATCATTAAAACACTTCAAAATATATGTTACTCCATATGTCATGACTACCATGAGTATAAATGTACTTAATGTATGTTTATGGTATTTTAAAAAGTCATGTTTTAAAGTTAAATATTAGTTCTTTTCTGGATAATTATATCTATCATAAAGCTGGGGATATCTTATTTCCAAAAGTATAAAACATTAATTCTGAACTCAGCAGGCTATATTGAACTGATTTATAGACACGGCATTTTTGAATTTTCTGATCTGGGTATGTATGTAGGTTGGGAGGAAGAGGAAGTGATTCTCTGGAAAGCAGATCCAAATTCAGAACTGTGCTCTCTAGGGACCTCAGATTGGTCAGTGCAGGGGAATTCAGTGTTGGAACGGTCCCAAGGCTATGCATGGGTGAGAACAATTTTTTGTTTTACCCTCTGCTCATGGCCTGGTGTCAACTTTACTGAGAGAACCTCTGTTCTTCATGTAGTTGTATTAACTATGTATGGAGTCGATGTCATTCTGTCTGGTCTCTGTGCTAGTAGGGCACACACATCAATCTATTTTTTTTTTCCGTTTTTCTTGTCCTGTAGACAGCTAGACATGTTTCTTACACCATTTCCAATGACTTTTTGCTAGCACAGCTTTAAATGGTTCACTGAATTTTGCTAGCTTACTGTTCCACAGACTACAGAGCAAAAAGTAAGGATTTTTTTTTACAGTTACATTCCCTTATACTTGAGACTTGTAAACTTTCTTTCTGTAGATTAGTCCCATCATTTGTTTTTCTTACTTCAGCTTTTTAGCACCTTGCCCTGCAGCCCTTTGTGCAAAGATTTTCCTTCAGTGCATACAGTCTTTACTTCAGCTGAGCTTGTTAATTACCTCCTCTGCTGATATAATAATTGTTTCCCACTTAGATTCTAACATTCTAGGTTAACTGCCCTGTAAAGAGGGAAATGGGAGAAACACAGAGGATCTTGTCATGCACCTAGCTGGACAGAAAGCCTCATGGTTAACAAGCATATGATCAGAGGTACATGGCTGATGTCCCTCAGCAATGACTTGCTTCTTCAGGCTTGGGATTAGTTAAAGAAGATTGTATCTCACTCCAAAGCCTATATAATAGTCCATTACTAGCAAATGCTGGCTGATAACAAGTCAGCACGACCACAGGAGCTGCAACGGGAACCCTGCTGTTGCAGTGGCTTGCTGTGTAAAATCCTGCCAAGAACCAGAAATATTTCTTGTCCTGGCAGTATCTTTGCTCTTTGAATCAGTGACTACATCTGACCCTTAATATATTAAAATTGTGTAAAATATTACCATAAGGAGGGTGGAAGGTGTTGTCAATACTGACAATCTTCAGGCTGCTATAATGATAGTTACTTAACTTTAAAGCATCTTCTCTTCTAGACATACATAATGATCTGATATTTTACTACAAGCCATATGCAATTTTTTTGCTGAGCAGATAACCTGGTACTGTTGTAATTTATTTCACATAAAAATGTAAAAAAATGAATGAGAGAACTATTATCAGCATGACAGGATGACATTTCTGAGCAAAGCAATGGTAATAATAATGCTCAGCTGGCACATTCCAGCCTGCAGTATTGAATATCAGCTTGGCTATAATCACAAACATTTTCAGAAGGACTGGAAACTAACATCAAATGTTGGTGAAGTGTTTAGTTGGGGATGTCCCCAAGTTCCTGAGAGGAAATTTAAAATGCTAAATCTCAGTTCCTTCAACAGAACTGCGACATGCAGAACAAGCTTCTGCCACAGCTGAATAGGGTGGTCACTCACATAAGGTCCAAGACATTAATTTAAGAATCTGATAAAAGGAATATATTTCATGTAATTCCCTTCCTGTATTTTTCTTCCTTTTACAGAACTGCTTTTATTGAGGCCCCAATCAGATAAGTAGGAGAAACTTGTAGAAGGGAGAAGTCTACAGAAGCAACAAAAATTGCTGGATGAAGCTTTCTTCATTTTCAGCAAGCAGAAAGGTTGTTTATTGCCTATATCATTAAAAAATCTGGATCCTTTTCTTGCTTAATCATACTTTCCTTGTATGACTTTGAATGAGTAACTCACCTATTGCAAGCCTCATCCTCTCCACCTGTTCAAGAATATTTGTCCACAGATGAGGAATCTAGCAAAGCTAAAACATTCCCATGGCTTCAAGATTTCTGAATATCTTTGTATATAATTCTTTTGCAATGTGTTACTTAAAACTCCAGGTTGGTAATTTCAATTCCTTTTATTTTTTTTCTTTAATTTTGGTTAGTCATCATCTGTTTCTTTTCTTCATAATGAGGTACAACTTTATTGTAGAAATCCTGATATCAAATAAAACTTTTATGCAAGACTACAAAGGATATGTTTTTCAATAATTAGTTCTCCCTACACACGTTCCTACTGCCTGGATGGATATTCTTGCTTTATTTTAGCAGCTCAGAGTTGTTTTATCACACAGCTACAAGCAGGAGTTCAATTTTATTATGTTAAGGCTAGGAAAACTTCTGTAAAACTTGATTAATATTCATAAACATGTAAGTAGATGTAAAATTATATTCTTAATGGCTTGCTAGAATCTACTAGAAAAATAAAAATGGAGAAATATATTCTGAAATGCTTATTTATACCACATTTTACGTGAGTTTTCTCCCTTTTCCTCCTCTCCCTGATTCTAATAACTGTAAGCAACCCACTTCATCATTGCCCAACAAATCAGAGAGGTAACGTTTTTAACCTATTTTGCAATGTTAAAAATGAGTACACAAGCCAAAGTAATGAGTAATCTGGCCCCAAGTGATATTTGGTTCAGATGCAACAAGACTGTAAGATCATTATAAGAAGTGCTGATGGAACTAAAACTCATGTAGGAGTCACAGGGACAGAAGCCAATGGGCTACACAGACATACCTAAGAACAGAATGTTGACTGTAAGCTTTAGCAAACAATCCAAGGAAAAGGCTAGAAACTATTGCCCTATGTAATGTGCTTGCTACTGTTAAACTTTTTACTTGTTAAACTCAGTTGCTCTTTTATTGCTTAAATGGTTCTTGTTGATTTTTTTTTTTTTTGTATAGAGCTAATTTCACCTACTTTTAGTTCACTAGTGTTTTTTTCCATTTTTACATGCCTAAACTGGACTGTTTTTTCTTTCTATTTCCTTTGCTTGGGATTGGTTAGGTTTTTGGTTTGCTTTGCTTTTAGCTAAAGATTTTGTTTTCTTTAAATGTCACTGAAAAAAAAAATAAACCCCACAAACTTATTTACCCTTACCACTCTTTATCTGTTTTATGAGGGGCCATACTTTTGTTTTGGCTTGGCCATACTTTCATTGTCTCCTTTTTACTTCAACTCTTTTCTTTTGGTCATTATTGAGGTTTGCTTTTGCTATCTACTTAGTTTTTTCCTAACATGACTTTTAGCATGGTTTTTGGACGCGTTAGGGAGCAGCAAGAGCAGGGCTGCTCCACAAAGAAGGATGACCCATGAGCCAAAGGTGACCAGAGCACAGGCACTGCTCTGACCAGGAGGGCACACCCCTACAGGGTCTGACTGCAGCACACAGGGCAGAGTGCTGATAACAAGATCCATCAACAGACCCAGTTTATCTGAGCTCTTAGTTTTTAGTAAATAGAAAATTATTCACATGCTAATAGTACTCCATTAAGTAATTCTTTATGACATAGTTCATTATTAAGTGTTAACTGACCCTCCTGCAGTTCGTATGTATGACTGGGAATATAACAGTATGTTTCAGCACCAGGAAACACATCACCTCATACTCACAAACAAGTACAAAAATATTAGGGTAAGGCTTTGTTCCAGTATCCTTCCCACCTGGATTAGGCTGTAGTGCTCAGACTCCAAGTGTCATTTTATTCAATATATATTGAAATTACAATAGAGTAGTGGATTGACCTGTGTCTTCCCACAATACACACTTATTTATTTGTATATATGCTTTTCTGGTGCACTTGAGAAATATAGTTCCTACCAGTTGCCATGGTTGCTGCCTGCAATCTTAATAAACTTCTTAAAGTGTTTTGAAGAGTGCACAGAAATACCATCCTAGGCAGGCTGCCAGCTGGAAGGATATTATAAAATACTGCACTTGCTCACCAGGGGTTTCCCACAATATCTCTCCAGCTGGCAGCCTGCCCTGCTAGACAGGAGCCTCTAGGAGGGCAACACTGTACTTGTTGCTGGCAGATTTGATCTCACAGTAGGGGTGGGAGTGTCCTAGGAAGAGCTTTTAACAATTTCTTCAAGCTTAGACATTTATGTGGTTTTACCTCCCCTACAACATCCTTGTGCTTGATAGAAATCTGCCTGTTTTAAAAATAACAATAACGTGAACTGAAAATTCCTCAGTTTATAGAAATCTTCACAGAATATTAAAATTTCTAAAGATTGTCACACTAGATTTTGGAACTCTAAACCTTATATTGTTAGAATAAATAGGGTAATATTGAACCTCAGCAGTGATCTGTAATGCATATGTCAAATAGTTCCCTCAGATTTCATTAGTTGACTAAATTAATGTTAAATGCAAAGTGTTTTAACATGAGCAAGAGTTGCGGCTTCCTAAGTAGTTTAGGACCATAACTTTGATAGGAAGAACAAAAACGAAAAGGATTTGTGTTTCAAAAGTCACCCAAACTAATTTTCAAAACCTTCTTGTAGGATCTGAAGAAGACTTCTTTTTTGTCTGCTTTTCAAAGCAATCTTAGGGTTTCTGACTGCCTTTAGGAGGACCATAACAGAGATTTCTTGGGATAGTTTTTCATGAATGTAGATCCTGCTCTCCAAAGTTTAGGACATTTTAATTTATTGAATGAAGATTCAGCAGCTAATAAATAAATTAAAAAGCAAAAGTTGACCTGAGAAATAATCTTTTAAAATACAAATCAGAACCAATAGCGGTAATTCAGATCATTCCAAACTTTTCTGTCTGTGTCTGCTGACAGAGCACAAATCTTGATAGATGATAAACACAAGGGAGAAGAACGAAGCATAACTGTCAAACTTTCAAACATAATAATATTTAGTCACTGGTAACTGGGACCATTTTTTAATTCTGCAGGATGCTTTTGAGATGACTAGTTGAAGAGGATTGAGAATGTTGAAATTTCATATGAAATCAGGAAGGCCTGAATGCCTCTCTTGGTCAGACAAGCAGGTTTCAGCATTTTCTCCAATTTGGGCAGATGTATATTCACATAAAATGTTCACGGAGTCACTTTCTTCAGCCCTTGCAGGTATAGCACAGGTGTTGGGAGTAACCTTTCTGATCTGACGTGAATGGCCAGATTGAGCTATGAGTCAGTCCACTGAATATGAAACAAATATACCCAGTCTGGAGGACAGTATTTTGGTGCCAACAGCAGAGAGCAAAAACAGGTGTCCAAAACATTGTAAAAATTAGTTCCTCAGGCAAATTATTGGAGTTTAGAAGTAATCAGGCCTTGATTTTGGCAGTCATACTTACCAGATGATGACACTAAAAGAACTATCAAGAACACAGGCTGGATTTCTGTGGGCACTTTTTCGGGGCAAGACATGAATTTCATAACGCCTCAACAAATCATATGGGAAAGACGCACAGAATTGTGCTTTTTAAAATATTGGTTTATGACAGCAGCTGTCAGGGAGCAGAAGAACGGGCTGCACCACAAAGACTATGAGCCAGGAGGTGGAAGCAAAAGCAGGGTAGGCAGAGACAGTATCCTTACCAACAAGAAGCACAGTCCCACAATACCCAAGCAAAGAAGAGCAGAGCAGGTCCAGTGACAGTAACCAGGTACAGCCAAAGGTCAGGTTGACCAGACAAGTCCACAGTGATGTCTAAGAACAGCCAAGAAATCAAGTCAGCAGATCAGGAAGGTGTGTGGCCAGGCACATGAATATTTACAGCCCAGGTCACACAAGGACCAAGGCCAAGGTTGTGAGCTTAAATGTAGTTCCCACATGCAGTGGGGAAGGCCTGACGAAGCGTCTCAAAGCTGTTTTTCCACACAGATCTTTCCTTATCAGCCTACTCCAAGGTTAGACAGATGCATAATATCAGATCTGGTCTTTAGCACAAGCAGCTAACCCCTAGGTGAGGAAGAAAAACATTGCAGATCCTGCCAGTGCACTCAAGGCCCTGGCAGTAGCTGTAAAAATCTACCAGAATGAAATGTAAGATTTTGTTAAGTAAGAAGTCCTGCAATCTAGTGTCCAAGCCACAGGGAGGTCTACGGGAACACAAAAAATTTCAGGCAAAATATAAATATTAAAAAAAATAGTAATAATCAGTGATAGTTTTGCATGAAATGCCATTATTTTGATATTTGAACTGGCAATTGCATAAGATAGCTCCACAGTGTTAGCAAATCAATAATAGGGTTTACTGCAGTTTCACTATCAGACCTTCACTATTTATCATACTGTAAGTAGAAGTCAGACATATATGTCTTGGCAAAAGGGCTCTAATTTTCTTTTCTTTCCAAAAGAACTGTGCTGATAATACCTTTAACCTAAGTGCTGTAGCCACAAAGAAAAACAGCATGTTCTATGAACAGAAGTCTCTTCAATGTTTTTGAAAACCTACAAAACGAGAAAATTTCCAATCCCTTCTAATACTATACAAAACTGTGTGAGATAACTGATGCCATAGCACAGAAATCAACAGATTTTACTCTTCCTTATTGTCCATGAAGACATAAATTAAAATGCTCATATACTCAAGAAAAAAAGTAGGCTGACAGAATGGGGGGGGAAAGGTTCCAACCTCTCACTTCCTACTGTGTAGGGTCCTTCAGAAAGGTCTATCTAACCAGATAAAAAAAAAAATCTACCAGCTCTCAGTGTTACTCAGTTACAAGATTTTCACTTTAGCATGAAGAAAGTCCATCTCTTCAGTATCAAGAAATTTTTAATTTTTCCTGGAAAATGCCCAGGAATAGCCTTCCACCTGAAGGAAAAAAAATCATTGATGCCACATTAATTGAATCTTCTAAATTTTATGATGTGATCCAAATCAGTAGAAGTAAAGTATCAGACAAAACCATGAGAAAGTCTGAAAAGATACAACCTTTGAATAAGACACATTTTCACCTTAGCGTCTTGGGCCTTGTGCTTGAGTAGGACTTGATCAGCAACATGCAAGAAACACTTTGGACAGAATGGTTCATAGGTTCTGTGGCCACTTGAGGATCATCCCAATGTAATAGTAATTTAAATACGATAAATACATATGATATAAATCTGTTCTGGGACCCAACAGGCTACATGCAAAGGTGCTGAGAGGACCAGATGATGTTTTTGCAAGGCTGATCACTTTGAAAGGTGATAGAAGAAACTAAGTGATACTTTCAGAATGAAGTTGCTTACTCAGATGATGTTGTAAATTCAGGTATATGTGAAGCTTTCCTTTGGGATAGTGGACAAGCCCTTTGCAGTGATGATACAGGCTATGCTGATCAAATACTAGCACTAGCAGTCCCCTGGTGCCCAGAATGACTGATTCATTCTCCCACAATATGCTGTAGAAGAACAAAGGAATATTTCAGTTTCCTTATGAATGAAGAACCCCCAGATGAACCTCAGGAATTCATCTTACTGCAGGGAGCTTGCAGAATGGACACAAGAGGCTTTTTACTTTTTATTTTCTTAACTTAGAAAAAACCAATGTATTTTATAGGTATTAAAAGGGCTAGCTTTCATGATCCTATTCTTGGAACTGTCATTGTTGTACTCCATCCCACATTTTAATTTTGTGTCTTTCATCACATCTGATTTTATTCTAAATTATAAATGATGGAATAAATATTATTTAAATAAATATATTTATATTGTTTACCACAGAGGTATGCACATGGATCATAACTATGGTCTGTGTGGGCTACCATTAATAGCCATTTTTCAATAGCTATTACTCAAAAAAATAAAAAACAACAAAAAACTTAATTTAGCTTTCTGCTTCACCTAAAGACTTAGTTTAAGAATTCAGAGAGCTCAATTAAACTAATGCAATACTTTAATGCTGAAGTTCCCAGTATCAAGTGCATTAGTCAAGATGGCAGCCTTCAAAACACAAATAGTTCTATTATTGCTCATAGCTGACCCATATGGAGCAACTGGAGATATGTGGTTATCTTCTATTTGGGTGTTTTTGCTACTTCGAGAACTCTGTGTGATACAGAATTAGATGAGTCAGAGAAGGAGGATATACTTTTGCAAAAGCAGCCAAGGAATAGCATAATTGCATGACTTCTGGGTACACTCCGTTTGTACTGATTTGTTTAAAAGAACACCTCAGTGGAGTTCTCTTAAGTGCTACAGAGGAAAGTAGGAGAAAGTAGCACAGAAGTAGAAAAAGACCAGTTAGTTAGTCATTTTGTTTTACAGTGTTATACAGTGGGACTTGCTACACCTTAGGGCAGGCAATAAATTTTATAATCAAAGCATTAGAGAAGTCCTACATCTACAGAGGACACTTCCTGAGTTAATCTTCTGGATGCCTCTGTAGGGTCTGTGATTAGAATCCTAAAAATACTAATGTAGACTGACACAGAACTACTTTATTTACAAAAGGCATGACAAAGAATAAAGATCTTTCAACCAAAAATCTGAAGGAATTATCCCTTAAAATGTTGGACAAATCAAAGAATGCTACCTTTAAATTGCCCAAATTATTAATAATTATGAGGCAGCAATTGACACTGAAGCAGTTACCTCGATCACATCCACCAAAAAAGAAAAGACAAAACAACTGCTTTAGCACAGCCTTTTCCTGGGATTATTAAACCAAGCTGCTTGGATTTGGAATTTTTTAACATCATTTAACTGCATAACTGTACTATGATTACAGCAAGATTAAGCTAAGATAAGTGAGTTTAAGTCTGATAAACTATTAATGATAATGCACTCCCTTGGTACCTCTGTACCAACAATTCTATCTATTCAAGTACTGAAATGATGCACATAATCTACTTTAACCTCCTTACTTATTAATCTATATGTTCTCACACTTAATTTTTTTTCTAACATGAACATTATTTTATTCATGTTAGAAGAATTTTCTGAGTTCAGACACTTTCAGAAGCTTGATAACATTGCTAGAGAACAACCACTACTGATATAAAGCTAAATAATTGAAACTTTCCCGTAAGCTAACACAAGATACTTAAAAAATGGCTTTCATACTTTCCTTTCCTTTTTTGTTACAACTTTCTGAGAAAGAGGCATTCAAATACAATCTTTTCGAGTTTAAATGCAATGCTACTGAATTTTGGAGAAGCAGTTAGAGAAGCATCAACAGGTGTTTGAGATAAACCTGTAAGACTATTCTGGAGGTGATTTTGCTTTGTGAAAACTGCTAGTACTGAGAAATAGCTAAGTCAACAGTCAACAAACTAATCATAATTATATGGCTTAATTAAGGCGGAAAAAAAAATCACAGTCTTTAAGTTGTTAGTCAAGACTTTTAAAATACAACAGACTAAATAAGTCACAACCTTACCAGAAAAAAAACCAAGGAAATGATCCATCCATTTATATAGGAGGGCCATGAAGATGTTCAGAGGGCTGGAGCACCTCTCCTATGAAGACAGGCTGGGAGAGTTGGGTTTTTTCAGCCTGGAAAAGAGAAGGTTCGTTATAACACTCACCAGTTGATCAAGTATTTCTGTAGAGCTATTTTTTTCCCCAAAATTACACAATTATTTAAGAGCTAGTAAAAAGTGTGACTCTTATTTCATGGTGGAGCCAGTATTTTTTGTGGGGCAATAGTGTTTATAAATGCATAATGATCTATAACCAAAACACTTGTGAAATACAGTGATTTTTTTTTCATATGACAATCTTGTTATATGTAAAGCTTGATGTAGCTGATAGAGAAAGATGTATACCTTTCAAGTGGTAAAATCAACTTCTGATGCAATTCAATAGCATAATATAAAAATAAAAATGGAGTAAAGTATGTTTCAGAGCACCATATCCATTCAGATGTAGTTAAGATGCAATTTAAGCCATTGGTAAAATAAGGCTTGTTTGTCGGGAGTGTAAACAATAAACAGATGTATCAAAATGAACATATACAATGCATTTCAAAAAAATACAGTGTGTTTGTTTTAAACAGAGTATTGAGAGAATATTATTATATTGATAGAATATCTATTAGCATTTTATCAATAGCAAGCATTTATAGCAATGCTATAAATTATGCACAGAAAATTATATTTAATTGTTGTAAAAAGATATTCCAGCTATTAACCTTAGGACCTTAAAAGAACAATAATTTAGAAGCTACTCAGATCCGGGAAGTTATTCCTAGTTTCTGCCAGATTAAAGCAATAATTGATACTGAGAAATCTTGGCAAAATCCTGATACATTGACTGATTGCAGATATCTAGGTATGATCTTGCCAATGTTTGTTGAAACAAAGATCAATACTTACTTTCTTTTCTAGTTTTGCATAATGTACAAATGTTTCAAGTCCATAACACTCTCTAGTGATGTCACTTTTCAAATATGTAGTTAAAGTGATTAGGGCTAGTCAGACATTTTCTGCCAACACCTTTTTAATCAGAAAAATGCTCATGTGTAAAAAAAAAAACTATTAAAAATTGATGGGAGAGAAAGTATTTTAACCACTGCTATTTTGCAGTGCAAATGGTTCTATTCTGCTGTAGGACGGAGTTTTAAACAAAACCAGGAAAAGATTACTATACAACACAGTGGTCGAGGAGTATGCAAGCAGGTAAGAAGCCCACTTTAAATCTCCTTATTAAAAAAGCTGATGGTTTAAATGCTCTTAGAGACATAGGAATACTCTAATCACCAGACTTATGAAGTGTTTCATAAAAGGTGTCTCTCAAGCTCTCTTTGGGGGAAAATAGCCTCCTTTTGTAAAAAATAAATAGTAATTGTGCCCAAATGAAGGGAAAAAAAAGTCAAATAACTGTTTTTTAGTGGTTAAAATATTCAGATGCATTTTGGATGATTCCACTTTTAAGTCACTAAAGGTGTTCAATTATACATATAAAATTACATCTGCATGAGGAAAAGGAGAGAATACAAACGGAGAACAACCAGCAGTTGTTGGACAAATGATAGGAACAGTGATAACAGCAGGCAGCCAGTTTGAAAGCCCTCACTTAACAATAACAAAGATTTGATGTGGTCTGATGAATCTTGAATTCCTTTTCTACATAGTGGAACAAATTCACTAGGACAAGCAGGGAACACTACAAGACAACTTTGCCTTTAGCTGGTGCATCAATCTCTTATGTTTTAGGCAAAGTGAGGTTCACCAGTCTTCTACACTCCAAGATTTTTGTATTCTCTTGTCTGACACTGTTTTTTGGGGTTTTGTTTTTGCTTTTTTTTTTTGTTTTTGTTACTGTTAGTATCACCCTTCCTTCCTGTTTACAATGACCACAAAGAGCTGTGCCATTCCACAAGGAAGAGTAACTAAGAGTGTCCGCAGCACAGGCAGGGCAGTGGCCTTACCAACTGGGGTGGACTGATCAGTGTGCTGACAATGGAGACCAACAACAGTCACAGACAAGGCAAAAAGTTGAACCAGGTACAGAGTCTATCCAAGGAGTCCAGTTAGGAGCAGAAGACAGGACTGGAGACAAGATATAACATACACATGAGAGGTTCATTCAGGAGACAGGCTACCTACAATGTAGATCCAAGATCCATCCAGGAAACAGGACCAAAACCAGGACTGGTACACTTAAGCCACAGCCCAGGCAAGAGGACTAGGTGATCAAGTCTCAGCTTAATTGAGGTTCCTGGGACCCAAGGCAGCTGGTGTGGATGGAAGCCCCAGGTGAGACTGGTCACATCATTAAGACCTATGGGTATCTTAAGAGCTCTGATCATCATAGCCTTTAAGCTTCTTCATGTGCCCACACCTTAGGAATTCAGCCAAGCAGGTTTCTAATCAAGTTGGATTCAGAAACAAAATTAGCCTAACTGTACTATCAGGTTTCTTAGCTCAGGCATCAGCACAGCATGGTATAGATACAAACATGGCTTTTATCAGATCAGTTGTTAAGCTCTAAATGCACAGTTTATTTACTAGCCAAATTTCTGCTTTTGATAATACTGAGATGTCTTCGAGGAATGTTAAGCAACAAGGGACTGAGCTTAGGCTCGAGGTTTATCAGCATCCACAAGACAGTCTATGTCCCGTTTCTGCTGGAATTCTCATGGGTAAAATTATCAGATTGGCTTCTATTCAAAGTATGGCTAAATAACTGGGAGAGGAATTACTAGTAATATATACATTTATGAGCTTTTTTTAAAAAATGTTGCAGCTGTCTACTTGGGCAGTAGACAGAAAGAAAGGCCATGGGGGAAAGGAGCAAAATAATTTTTAGTCTTTTCTTGAACAGCAAAATGTTAGATGGCTATAATGTGAACCCAGCTTTTGTGAAATACGTACAGAATGCAATGCAACGCTGCCTAGAAATACCATACAAACGCTCTTTAAAAAAGGGGTTGCCTTCTTTTCATGCCCAGCTGACTAGTACATTTTTGTTTATACACAGCAAAGAGCTCATTCCATTTTAAATTGTCTGTTGTTTTAACCCATCATGGGACAGAGAAAGTCATCATGAAAAAACCTTTGTATGCTGAAAAGAACACAGAAAAAAAAAAGAATAAAAATCTGCCCTCAATTTTCCAACACAAGGCCTGTCCATTCTGGTGTCATATACTTTGGTTACTAATTGTCACTTCTAACACTCAATATTTAGGACATTGGACTAAATACTGGTTTCAGAAATATGTCAGATGCTACCAAGCCACTACAGCTAATAGCTTCATACCTTAGACAGAGAGACTTCATACACAGAAAAGACTGAGAGGGGTCATTTTTCTTTTAGTAAAATAGACCACTCTATCTCTCATCATACAGACAAAAAAATATGTAAAAGACATAGAGTTACTTGACAAGAAATCAAGAGAAAGAGTTAGCATCATTTATTATCAAAATAAAATCTTTAAAAAGCAACATTTTCCCATTAAGTCTTTAGTCCTTTTATACCAGAATATATGACATTCTGACCTGACAGAACAAAATGATTGCCAGATCATGGCAAGTATTGTGACAAATTAGAACTTTAATTTACAACTTTATAAATATTTTCACTATATATTTCAAGTCCCGCTATATTAGCTATATGTCAATTTATTTACATTTCCATCAGTTCTAAAACTATAAGATTATAACACAAAATAACTTTGTAAATATTTTATCAAATCCTTTTAGGATTACAGGACCTTCACTAATAATTTGTAAAAATAGATAAATCTTACAAATACCTTCTCAAAAGTTACCAAAATTAAGAAATTACAAGTCTTCAGTGTTTTTTATTTCATTAATAGAAAATAAATTTCTAAATTTCACCTAAATAATAAAACCCATGTTTTCTTTGTGCTAAAGGCAACATTTTTTCTATTATGCTTATACAAAAAAATTTCAACAACACAACTTTCTCATGAACCTACCTCACTGTAATCACAAAAATTACCAAGAAATTTCACATGGTCAGAAATTGTCCCTTATGTTTCACAAACCACAAACTGAAATTAATTTTATATATTTAACTATTTCTGCATCCTCACCTTCCCAGAAATATCTCAGCCATGTCCTTTTGAGCAAAACCAGACATCAATCAGTTCAGCATTTGGCACTAGTGAGGGGAACAAGCATCTGAAGTGGGACCGAGGATTTCTAATAGTGGGTCTTTCACTAAAGTAGTAAGTTTCAATGCCATTAGACACAAAAGCACTTTAAGAGGCTCTATAGTTTCGCTGTTGTCACTGCTTCATCCGTACCCCTACGAGTTGGGCTGAAATATCTGTCAACTGCGTGGGACCATGCTGTGCAGGGACAAAAATTTCTCCCTTAAGCTGTCAAAGGAAATGTTCAGGAATAAAATGGAGAACAGGTTAAAACAATTATAAAAGGAAAACCTGTGTTTCCTGTACGGTCATTGGAAAGGTGATCATCACTTAAAAGGCCAAGCTTTGACTTTTTTGGTGAAAACCAGAAGAACAAAAAGATAATTCTAGAAGAGCAGTAAGGTATGCATCAAAAGGGTAAATTCCTCTGTCAGTAATTCAAAAGCATAGTGTCCTTTTCAAAAAACAGAGGTAAGGAAAAGAGATTAATTTAGCAACGTATTTAGAAGATCAAAGGGCTCATTTCTATTCAGTTTGATTTTTATTTGTCTTGAATTATATACATCAAAAGTACATACCTCAGGCTTAAGAGAAAAAGAGAAAAGAAAGCCGAAGCACTGAAATTAACATCAGGGGAACAGAACAGGAAACAACTTCAAGACCAATAAGTAGCTATGACTTTTTCTGTTATAAAGATAAACATTTTGACCTTTTTAAAATATGACTTCTGGAATTGCAAGGGCAACATAATCAGGGCACTTTCAAAGGACACTGATTCAATGCAATAAATTGAAGAGTTCTCAAAGAGCTGGAAAAAAGTGGAACTAATAAAATGTTAAACCACGATTTACTTGTTTTTAATAATCTTGGCCATTTTAAATTCAAGTGTTAGAACACTCATAGGTTTCTGTACATTTGGCAGCAAATTTCAAAACTTATTTGAGTTATCAATGCAGTGGAAACTTTTTCAAGGGCTTTCCGTACAATGGCATTGCAATGTAAATGTCATTTATTACATTTACATTTATTACATTTATTACATTTATTACATTTATTACATTTATTACATTTATTACATATTACTTATTGCTAAGTATACATTTCTTATTGTTATGTACATATATCTTATGTATATGAATGAAAACATCATTATTTTTTAGCAATGCAGTTCCAAGAAGTCCTTATAAGATTACAGAAAACATGTTAACAGAAAATACCATGCTGCTCTGAAAAAGGCACCGAAAACTTAGGCTTGTGTGAGAAAAATAGCATGCAATGTGTCACCTGTCAAAAAAAACCCCAACCAAACAAACAGAAAGCTGACCGTGGGGCTGAGTTGAATAACAGCTGAGACTATTTTCCTTTTCCCTGAGGCAAATGACTGACGATTTCAGAAGAATCCTTTCTCACCCACTTATAAGTTGTTTTGTGAGTATACTTGTTATTATGGAGAAGTGTGAGCCAGCAGGGAACTGGGCGCCCTGGGGAATCCCCAGGCTGAGCAGGCAGGGCCTGGCAGCCATGGCCTGTCCCACCGCCCCAGCTGGGGAGCTGGGGGCAGCCCCGACCCCTGGGGATGGGGACGGGCTAAGGCTGGGCCAGGACATGGGCCCACAGGTGGGCTAGGCTTGGTGGGGAGATGCAGCATCACCCTGCTGCAGCGTCAGTGGGGCAGGGACTGATGGCTTTGGGGGGCTGAAATTGGGCCAGGGCAGAGGGGCCCCAGGTGAGGCTGGGCAAGGCCAGTGAGGCCTGATAGTGTCCTCAAGGCCCTGACACAATTGACCTGTACTTTTACATCCAAATAATTTATTCACCTAGCTTCTATTCTCTCTCTTTGTGCTTTAAAGCTCTTCTCATTATGTTTTATGACTGTCTTCTGTGTCTCTCCTTATGGCACCTTAGAGCACACAGGTCTGTTGTGACCATTTTATATATAGTGAAATGAGGCATAAAAGTAGTTCTTGATTTCACAGTTAGAAGCAAACGTTGTTTGACGTTAGAACAAATGCAAGCTCTGAGGTCATTACTTACTGTTTCATAAGTAAGGTCAATGCTTAGGGGCTAGCGTCACATAAAGATTCAGCTATTACTATGTTTGCAAAATCTAACTTTTAATGTCTCTATCATAAAACAGAAACCAACACTTTGAATTAGGTAAGTAGTGCCATTATCTGGAAGGAGTGAAATATCTGTGAATGAAATCCATGAAGGCCAGAACAGTAAGAAAGTACTTCTATTATGCTACAGCAAATGCTTGAGACTCAGACTTGAGCATTCTCCCAGTTAAAAGACAATAGAAGAAAAGAAGCCCACCAGTGGGGTTCTCTTGTCCTTCCCTATCACCTTCTTTCTCCTGGCCCTGTTTTCCACCTCTCATTCTGCAGTGGAAAGGCTGGTGTATCTCATCTACCTAGAAGTTGTAACAGTTCAGTTTTCACTTCTCTCTAGGAAGATCAGTGACAACTGCAAGAACGGCATGGAAATTACAAAGCAAAAATATTCTGCAGTGGGTAGTGAAGAATTCGGGGTCCCACTGGGAAAGACAAAGTTCAAATTCACCTCTTTGCAGTGTTTCATGGTAAAAGTATAGATTTCTTAGTACAAAAAAGAAAACAATGCAAGTACATCAGTCAGCCTAGTTATTGGTGTCCTCACTGAAGCAAGGATAACTCTGGTTCTAATTCATGCTCCAGTTATTTTTATGGGTTAAAAAAATAGCTTTCACTTGCAAACATGCTAATTCTGAAGTTTCTGTTCTCTTGAGGAACAGCTTTATTCATCCCCTCTTACCCTTGCTTATTCTCTAGCCTCCAAAAGCATTAACAACACCTTAGATCCTCATCAACCTGTCCAATCCAGAACAAACTGACAATTCGAAATTCCTCTGAGAGGTCCTTATTTCAGGCAGAAATACAATCAATGACAAGGCTTTTCAATGCTATAACTGTTAAGGTACTGCACAAAAGAACTGTCCATTCTTTTGACTGTGGGACAAGAATGTTGACACAACTATACTGGTTTTGTCTGGGGCAGAGTTAGTTCTCTTCATAGCAGTTCATATGGTGCTCTGTTTTGGAGCTGTGACCAAAACAGTGTTGATAACATACCAATGTTGTAGCTGTTGCTGAACAGTGCTTACACACCATCAAGGCCTTTTCTGTTTCTCATACTGCTCTGCCAGTGAGCTGGCTGTGGGTGTACAAGAAGTTGGGAGGGGACACAGCCAGGGCAACTGACCCCAACTGACCAAAGGGATATTCCATGCCATATGATGTCATGCTCAGCAATAAAAGCTGGAAAGAGAACATTCAGAGTTACAGTGTTTGTCTTCACAAGTAAACATTACATGTGATGGAGCCCTGCTTTCCTGGAAATGGCTGAACACCTGCCTGTTGATGGGACGTAATGAATGAATTCTTTATTTTGCTTGGCTTGCATGTGCAGCTTTTGCTTTACCTATTAAACTGTCTTTATCTCAACTCGTGGGTTTTCTTACTTTTACCTTTCCGATTCTCTCCCCCATCCCACTGTGGGGGAGTGAGCGAGTGGCTGTATGGGGCTTAGCTGCCTATGGGGTTTAATCCACAACACGCATTTTAAGTTATTTGAGTAATATTGCTTGAGCAATACCATAAACAATTGTGTAAGTTTGATATAAAAGAAAATAATTTCATTATCTGGTAGATATTTTGACTAAATAATTGATACAAATTAAGAGAGAAATTAATATTTGAAGTTGGCACAATAAAGAATTTCAAAAGGAAAATATTATGCAGAGGTTTTCCTTTCTACTAAGGAAAACAAAGGAACTAACTGATGAAAAAAGCATAGAAGGGAAGGATCACTTCCCTCAACCTGCTGGAAACACTCCCCCTAACACAGCCCAGGATAATTTATTTGACTAGAAAATAAATAAAGAAAATAAGTTAGTTTCTGACTCAGTGTCACCCTGTAACTGTATGACAGTTTTAGTATGACTGGTTAAAGATCAACCTAATGAGTGTCACAACTGTTATTGCTTTGTAATTCCAATCCAATCAGAAGGTCAACAAATCTATTCTGCTATGGTTGCTTTGGAATTCAGTTTGCAGTTTCTTTTCCTTAATTTCATGCCAATATTCTAGCTACATCACCTTGTCCTGCACTAAGTTATTTCTCGCTGAGTTAATATTTAAATCCATTGGCTATTTGTAGCCTGTTAATTCTCCCTGCCCTTTATCACTGCTGAGTCAAGTTATACATACTTTACTTTCTTCTTTTTGTCTTTCCTCAGAAATCAATCCCTCTGTCATCTTGATTTTTTTTTTTTTCTGTCCTATGAACTTCATTCAGTTTGTCAATATCTTTTTTGGAATGTAGCATCTAGTGTGAAGTGCCATATTCAAAATATATTAATTAAAGAAAAACATGTTTCCATGGTGGTTGAAACCACACCAAACTCTGCTACCTTCTGACCACTTTGGGCTCATTAAGCCAGAAGCTAAACCATAATACACCTCCAAGATCCTTCATAATAGATGCATATCTCTATCTACCCCTATTTGACCAGGCTCATACAATGGCAGACTTATTTGGAATGCCAGTGAAGGAATCTCATAACTGAAAACCACCAGTAATCAAGGCAGAGCACAACAGAAACAGCCTTTGTAAGCACGTTGCCTCTCTTATGCTATCTTTACATTCAAAGTTTATATCAGCCTTTCTAGGTTTTGTAGTTTTCATTAAAACTACACAGGTTTCTTGAAGCTGTTAGTAGAGTAAGACCACTAAGGACCCAATAGGTCATCAGGTTTATTTCCCCAGCTGTCATAAATTATATTGTATGGTAACATCTTTATGAGTTTACCAGGCTCCATCTTAAAAGTGTGCAACTCTCCTGTCCTACATTGCAAATTACTCATAATCGTAAGACAGGGATAAAACCTGCTACTTCTGTTTTGCACACATGGAAATTAAATGTGCTGAGTCTAAGAGATTTCTGATGATCTTAAAGGTCTTTTCCAACATGAATGTTTGTATGATTCTATAATTTTCTGCTGGACACAAACAATAGAATAGAGATTGCCATCTCTGAGGTATAGAACTAGGATTGCCTGTGTTGTCTGTGCTAAATTTGCTATGCAAAAATAAATTAATGAAAAGTACAAAAAATAAATAATTAACCATGTTGTTCTTATTTTCTGACACCAGTTTACTTATTAAAAAATGCATATGTTAAGATGCACATTCATAGAGATATTAACAAGGAAATGAAAAATGGCTTTAAACTACAATGCAGTTATATTTTTTCCTGTTAAAACTATGCACAATGACAGTAAGAAGTATCCTTTTAGCTGTCTACTAAATCATATTAGAAGATTCTCTATACCCATGCAGTCAGAATACATAATGTGAAGTGGCTGTCCTTAACCTCAGTTTCTTCTGTGTCTTTGAAGTTAATGTAAAGAAGAAGAAAGTCTATAGAGTGATTATAATTAATCTGTATACATGGCAGTACCACACACTTGCTGGCATGACAAAGAATTTAAGGTTATGGCGTATTTAATAAATTTGCTTTATTCCTATACTTGTACTCACCAAAAGAAAAATGGTTTTTTGCATTTTTTTGGCCAAACTTTGAACCCCTGGATTTATTTTTTTTTTTTCTGTTTTCAGTCTCAATAGTACCTGTCATACCTCTGGAGTTGGGATTGCCTTCTGTTTGCTTTCCTTTATTTGTCCCACATTTGTAGGCTATTTTCAACTCTTACACAGAGTGTGACATGTTAAGCCAACACAGTTCACACAGTCACTGAGATCACTTTGTTCATCATTTTGATAACACTCCCTCACCTTTTGTCTTCATTTCCCCAAACACATTCAAGTGCATCAAGCTGGATTTCTTAGGATGTAGCCTTCTTTTCTCACACAGTTCCACTTCTTTTTACTTATGCTTTCTATGTTCTATCACATATTTCTCTTCTACTAAAATTTTGGTTCTTTTAGTTACTGTTCATTTCTGTCAGAAACTTGACTGCTGAGCTGGTCTGCAAAGCTGTTCCAAGAAAGGAGATTCAACAAGCTTTTTGGGTTACCGGTTGTAGTGTCATACTACCTTCTGAGTGAAAATATTTTTTCTTATGTCCAGCCTGAACTCCATGCAACAATTTCAAGCTGCTGCCTTTTGTTATACCATCTTCCACTTTACCTCCATCATATCTTTAACTCCCTGTCAAGAAGTTGTGGGCTGCTATTTAGATTGCACCTCAGTCTTCCCTTCAATGTGGGCTTGTTTAGCCCTTCAACGGGGCTAAACAAGCCCCGTTCTCTCAGTCTCTCCCTGCAGGATTCTGTAGATCTGTCTTCAAGTTTGTGAAGATCCTTTCGGATTGAAGCTCCAGACTTTGGTGTGTTAGCTGTTCCCGTTTTAGTATCACCCACAAATTTGCTGAAGAAGTATTTTGACCTGTCATTGAGGTCATTGGTGAAGATATAGAATAATATTAACACAGCATCAAATACAGAGATACTCTAATTGTTACCAGCTACCAAATGGATATCAAGGCATTGATCCTTAGACCCTTGTGGTCCATCCAAATCTCTACCCATACTGTTGTTCAGCCTATAATTCCTCTGTTATCAAATAAGCTTACTGCAAGAGAAAATGTCAAAAATCTTACTGCAGTCAAGGTGTACTTTATTCATTGCTCTCCCATTCTACCCATTGCCATTCAATGCACTGTGGAAAGCAAGCAGATTCGTTACCATGTTTTGCCTTATTAAAACTATGTCAACCGTTCCTGGTTACCTTCTTTTATTGTACATGCTTGGAAGTGGTTTTCAAGAGGAAATTCTTCCTGATCTTTCTGATGTTAGAGAGATTGTCTGCAGTTTCCAGGTCTTTGTTGTTGTCTTAAAGATGTTCTTTTTTTTTTTTTCCAGTTGCCAGGAACCCTCTCTTGCCCTGTCACCATGATTTTTCTTATATAGACAGCAGCCTCATGGTAGCATCAGCCAACTCTTTTCAATGAGTCTCTAATTCATTTTCCACCATAGTTAGTTGTACTTTTCCTGCCATTAATATCATTATTGTTAATCTAAAACCAATAACATGACACTAATTGAAGTATACAAGAGAAAAGAAGAGCAAAAGGGACCTTTTCCTGTAAAATAATGTATTTTATTTAAGAGCACTATAGATCTGTTTAATGGGAACATTTGGCTTATTATCATGTGATGGAAATTTAATTTACCAAAGGTTTTCTGAAAAATTGAATTCCGATGGATACATGCTGGTCAGACTTCCTCAGGAGAAGGTCCTAGTGCTTTATCCCAGCCTTATCCGTTCTTCTGGGTCTAAAGAGAACTTCCCAATTTTAGATTTCAGATTTCTAGACATCAGCTTCACAGCAGTTCATAAATAGAATGGCAGCTTTCACAAGACTGGCACAATTCAAAAATTAATTCCTGAAGCACTGAGATAGTCCAAGTCACTATAAATGACTCTCCATAACTGATTATAACCAACAGAAACCAGTGAAAAGGCAGATAGGATTAAAAACATTATATACGCTTCTTTTGGTGAATTCAGTCCTCTGAAAAATTATTTATTAATGAAAGCCATTTACTTTCCACAGTTCAGTTTAACAAATCTAAACAAAGCTGGTGAAGAACTTCTCGATATATGATTTCCTAACTTTTCCTTATGATAATTTTTGGCATTTCTAAGGGGAATGGAAAAAGAAAGTGCGCTAAAATGTGATGAAATGCAAAATGGTCTGTTGGTAGCATCACTTCTGTTGCAGTGTTTCAGCATTAAATTGATTCCATTAGTTGCTAAGTAACTAACCTTTTAGGACCACAGAACTTAATTCCAAAACAAAGCCAAGTAAGTAAAATATGAAGGGAAATTTCAGAGAGAAGGAAAATACTGCTGTTTTTCTCACAAAGTTTTTCCTTTATACTTCAGTTGATTTTTCTCCTTCTCAATAAATACTGATTCTTAAAATATTGTTAATAAATTTCACAGTTGATATGTTTGGACATGTGGAATTTTCAGTTATTAGAGCAGATACCTAAAGACAAAGCTTCCCAGTCTTAATTTTTTTTGAAAAAGAGTTATTTTTCACTATGACAGAAGGCTATCGACTTTTTTGATTTAAAGAATTTGGAAGCTGAATCTGCTACAATACAGAAGCAAAACTGCTACAGTCCAATAATTCTACCTCATTGGAAAAAATGGAAAAGACAAGATTTACACATCATTCTCTATGAGATTTTTAAATGATAAAAAATTACTGGTACTAGTGCTGTGGCCAAACCCTTCCAGATGTTTATCACAGTATGAAAGAGATAAGGATATGCTTTGCCAGGGTGAGTAGGTGCCATCCTTTCTGTAAGTAAGGATTTGTTGATAATATTAATGGAGCTTGGAACTGCAGCTTGCAAATAATTTGAATTGATTAGTGAACACTGTATAAAGAAGTGTACAACTAGGAAGAGGAGAGCAGAAGAGGGGTTCAAGAAGAGGTATTTTTAATAAGCATCGGTAATGTCTACTTAGCTTTTTTATAACAGGTTTCTTATAGACCATGTTATCTAGATGACATCATGACAATGGAGTCGTCTGGTGATTTGACATCAGAGGATTCAACTTTTGTGGCTTCTAAAGAAAGAAATGAGTTCAATTCTTTTCAGCAGGCAAGTGGTTGTAAACACCACAGATAGATTCACTACATCTGCTTTCCTCTAGTGTGCTACAGGGTAGCAATCCTGTTTTGCTCATGAGATTTGACAGCATCAGTACATTGTTATCTGCTACAGCAGATGGTCTTTAGCTGTGACTTCCCGTATTGTGGAATTAAAGCCACACAACTGAGAATTTCCTGAGCATATCTTTGTAAATATTTAACTGGCCAGAATTTCATCCACTTACCATATTTTTACAGGTCATAAAAAAAATATCTTTCCACAGCAGTTTCTCCAGAATTCATGCTCAATACTCAAACCACCCTGGCTAAACCTACAGGACCGATGCTTCAGTGCTAAATAGTTAACAAAATAAATTATGTCGTAATGTAGGAATATCACATATATGAATGTGGCTATGTTAAGTCTCTGAGTACCCTCTGTGAAATATAAAGTTTCAAACAGTTCAAAGCAGAGATTTATTTAGGTAATGAAAAACTTCTTTTCTTCTCCTAGTAAACTTAACTTCCGATTGTTTATCTAGAATAAAAAAAAGCTACACCCTCTGCTTTTTTAATGGAATTCAAACTGATCACCTGGGCAAAGGCAGTTGCCTGCAGTTCTCTTAAAGCTGTTGCTTAAAGGTCCTAGGAGTCCTATGCTGCAAAAATTCAAGCACTTTCTTGGCACAAGGACATATATTATGGTGAAAAGTACTACGAGAATTTACAGAGATTAAAAGAGTAGGGGAAATTAGGCTAGTCTTTTTTTAACAATATCCTAATTCTCACTTAATACACTGGCACTCCATCCAAGGGATGCACATGTGAGAAAAATCTCAATTTCTTCATCAAATGGGTTAAAAATGGAGCCTCTTTTTGGTCTAATCTATAAAAAATCCTAATCAGGTGGCCTGACAGAACAGTTCCTGACAAGGCATACTCACAGATATAATGAGAGCAACTTTAAATTGAAGCATGCTGAGGTAAGGAGCATAGGTTGGGGAAATAATAATATAGAGAGAATGATAATCAGCTGAAGATAAAGTTACTTTAATGGGCTTTAGGAATCCTGAAACTGTGCAATGAGATGGGGTCAGAATATA
Source organism: Anarhynchus alexandrinus (assembly GCA_008711295.1). NCBI lineage: Eukaryota > Metazoa > Chordata > Aves > Charadriiformes > Charadriidae > Anarhynchus > Anarhynchus alexandrinus. Next base: position 5,794,969 of record VUYV01000009.1, on the reverse strand, counting down.
TTTTTATTTTTTATCAACTGAAGAAGAAAACCCTGCAATATTATATCATTCTAAGGTAGCTAAGTGAAAGCGAACAAGTGAGAGTCAAATACTATAAAAGGGGGGAAAAACAAACTAATTCTGTACTACCCTTTTTTTTCCCTTTTCGCTTCCTTATGCAAATTGTCTAATTAAACTGAAGGCACTTCAGAGTAGCAACTTATGTATGACTGTAAAACATTTAACACACTTCTGTGGACCCTACATGAATTTCCTACAAAATGACTTTAGTGACATTGTTTAGACTGATTGAGACAACAATCTAAAACATGAAAATTAACTCCTAGAACCTTTGAAGACAATAGCAAGCTTTTTACTTCATTTGAGGCAAACTTCCAGTCCAAATATGAAAATATCTTTAAATATGGGCATATGTGCCCTATACCATGCATATCCCTGAATATTTTTGGGTTTTTTCTGAATGTAAATCTTCACAAAACATTAATTGTTTTTTTCTGAAGAGTTGTGCATTCTTTGAAGAATAAATTGAAATGGAAGGACTTAAGTCCTTAAGGCTCAAATTCCAAAGAATTCACCTTTAGGGAAAGACTCTGTGCTGTCAACCTAAAATAGTATCTCTGAGCAGCCCTAGTAAAGTTACTGAGTTCCTACGAGAGATGAAATTCAACAAAGTCCTTGTTTTTAATATTGTTTCTATGGACTATAACTCTAGGCAGCATTATTTTCTAGAGAGTGGGATTTATTTTTTTTTCTTTTCTGTGGAATCCATTGTGAAGTGCTTGTTGTTTCCTTTCAGTGTACGTGGAGCCCGGGTGTTCAACCCAACATTCAGGACTGGTCAGTCCCTTTTTGGATTCAATCTTGAGCACCTACTGATATGTCAATCATGAAACAAATAAAAACCTTTTCAGATATAAGTCTAGGCTTTTCATTAATTGAACTAGGGAAAGTCAGCAAACATTTTTACCTCAGCATCTTCATGTTTAAAAGGCATTGATAATATTCACTGCATACAGAGAAATATTGTGAAAATTAGTGTTTGCCCTGCATTTTGAACACATCAAAGGTTATAAAATGCTATTACTATTTTTTTCCTGCTGCTTAAGAACCATTACTGCTCATTCTGTACTTGTTGGCTATTGAAAATAATTGATCCCTTCACCTTTATTATGTCCCTTTACATTTGCGTAGATAGTTACTACCTCTCTCCTTAACATTGTTTTCTTCAGGCCAAACAAAACCAGCTCTGTTTTAACCATTCTTTCCAGGTTCAATTATCCAAACCTTTCATCATGTTTGTTTCTCTTCTCTGAACTATATTCAGTTTCTACTGTTAATTTTGAACTGCTGCATTCCTTACTGATTGAAGGGCTGTGACTGAGGTCTACCCATTGCTGAACAGAAACATTTTTTTAAATACACTTTATTAGATTTCCATGAGCTAGCGTTTACATTTTGATTGTTACACCAACACAATGACAAAAGATTATTTTTAGCTACATCAGTTCCCTTATCCAGCTCACTGCAAAGCCACAAGAACCTTAGTGTCGATGGAAGAGGGCAACAGGCAAAATCTGGGCAGTGGGGAAGGCATAACTGCCCCTTTCATAAGTACTGTTTCCTTGTGACAAACTAAAGTGACCAGCTTTATCCTAATGCCACTTCCTCCTGTCTTTCCAATCCTAAATCATTCCTGATTGCATTTCATTTTCCCTTTATCATTAATAACATTTATCTTTGAGGTTTCCATGTCCAATTTTTTCACAAGTTCTTCCCAGGATTTTCTCCAATCTTTATGGTAATAGCTTAGAAATCCTAAAAGGAGCGTTCTCTATGTGGAATGAAAGTGTTATTAAATGAGGACAAAGACAGAGGTAAATATGAAAGAAACCATAGCTCCTGGCTCTATGTTCCTGCTGGGTTTGAAAGTCAATGGAATGTGGGAGTCCTTCCTCTTCTCAGAGGCAAGATATTTCTAATCAGTACTATCACGCTCTAAGGCAATAGTTTACAACACCTATTAGTTGTAAACTCAGCAGGAACTGCAACCCCCTGCCTCTCAAAGAAACAATATTTTCCCTCTGTGCGATGCAGATTATCCAGAAAAAGGGAGAGAAAGAGATGCAAATTAGATGTGCTACAGTCCCATTCAAGCTGCTGTTGACAATGCATTATACAAAAGTCATGATCCCACAAGCTATTGAGTATTTTTCACTTAAATGAATTTTGGGAGGAACAGGATTTGCAGATTACTCCTCCTGTGTGCCATGAGCTCCAGGGATCAGGAGAAGATTGCCAACTGAATTTTCTACACTCCACTGGGTGTAGAAGAGAATATCCTATCCTGCAAATGAACACAAGCTGTATTGAAAGGGGATGGGCACACAAAAATATCACAGTAAAATGATCACTTTTTCCATGTCTAGGAGCCCAAATTACCTAAATACATTGCTAAGCCCCTCTGTAGCCTTTGCTGGTAGTATAGCAAGTAAGGGCTGGCAGAAGTTTGGTACTGTTCATTTAGGCAGAGCTGCAATAAGATCAGGCTTTGATCTTCAACCTATCTTCTTGGAATGAATTGTCCTTTTGATACTAGTATTATAACAGATTCAGATTACTGTTCTTGTATTTCAATCCCTACATAAAATATACAATTTATTATTTCTATTATTATTTTTCAAAGAGGTAGACATAGAACAGGCGTGGAACGGGCCAATTTCGTTTAAAAAGATCAGAGCTTGTCAGGCAAAAATATGGACAAGAAATGAGTCACAGAAGCCTTTTCTATAGAATAAAATAGTTGTCAATGAAGAAATGAGAGCAACTTGAATATTTAGAATGGGGCCACCACGTTCTTTGTCTCACAAAATACTCCACAAAAATAAAAGGCTGGAGAAAATGAAGATTTTTTTACTACAGGGGCTTGAGATAACCCCCTTCACCATTTGCCTGAAGAAACACTCATTTGATGGCACATCATTGCCTTTTGCTGAGACAGCTTAGAAAATTTCAAAACCTCATACTTTATTTCCCATTTCTTCACATTCAAATACACCCTTTTTCAGCTTCAGCACATCAAACTCACAAGGTTCATTAAGTTATAACAATCTCCATGCAAAAATTTTCCTCCTCACAGCCCTCTGTCAATTATGTCGCAAGAAAGCAAGAGTTGACTGAATTAGACTGCATATATGCTCAGTATTCAAATATTGTCTCCCAGCTACATAAGAATTAGTGAAAATACTTAGATCTTTGCCAGGCTAGAGAAGATTTGTGGGCTTTGTAATAGGTTGGTTTCAAGCTGGAAATGAAATTGCTTACATATGTTTTTAATATTTCTTAATGCAATTTATTTTTATAGGAAACACTCCAGTCTTATTTGGACACTGGTACCCAAACTACAAAGAGACAATCCTGCTAGAAAGTACATAAAAATGCCATAAAATCAAGCCCAGTTACTAATATATAAAACAATAGGAACAAAATATATAGAGAGTGCAACACCACTGTTTTCCTCCGTTCCTTTTAAGGGAAACCTATTTCTAAAATGTTAGAACAACTCCACCATCGGTTTATTAAAAATATATTTTTACTGAACAAGACTTTTCTGCGTCTAAGAAAGCAAGGGACAAGACTCATCCAAATTGGATACTTAACCAAGTTGTAAAAGTTGCTTAATTCTTTCTGCTGATGTAAAATGGTATAACTACCAGAGCCGTTAAGGAGCTATTTCCAGGAGAACCATCCAAAAAACACACATATTGGAAAAGTAGCCAATATTTAAATAAAGATGTGAAGAATAAAGTCTGAGGTGGAATTTCCAAACAAACTGTGTTTATTGTGGGCCTGATACTTATAACCTTCAGAATGATAGTGATAGCTTGCAGAAGGTGCATGAAACTTGCAGGCAAACAGACTATTCAATGGGAGCAGGGGTGCAGTGACTAAGATTTCTGACCTGTCTGTGTGGTCACAGTAGTTTCTTTTCATTGCACACTGCAGTGACACTGTTGCACGAGAAAGGTTTGTTGTTTGCTGGAAGTGGTTCGTCTAGAAAGGATGGTCAGGTTTCCTACTATGCAGAGAAATTTTCATTTCTATGTTAGGTACCTTTACATGCATTCTAACTGGGGAGTGTATTATATTGCTATACCTCACATTTAGGACATTTTCATTCCTAATACTTAGTTTAAAATTTTATTACTTCTAATTCAAATTATGACCCCTTTAATTACACTATGCACATCTTCGTCTGCCTCTTTTTATGGTGCTACCATAATACAAGTATTAATAAGAGTAATATAACAAGAATTCACCCCTAATTGGATCTCAGGCAACACTTCTCCTCCTCTCTTATGGGTAAGAGCATTCACCTCTCCCCTCCTTTACAAGTCCTTTCTAAGATTAATAAAAGGTAGTTGTGTCACGCATCTTGTCATTGTATACATCAGCTAAGAAAAGGCAGGGGTCACAGAAACTTGTCCTTCCCCTTGTTCTCTTTTAAATTTTATTGAATTACTTACTATCTTTAATGCTTTAGCAATCATCGTTCTGTATAAAACGTTTTCTCAAGTGCAGTGGCATTTCTTAATGATTCAATAATTTTAAAGGATTTTAGGAACATTATACATCTTGGATACCCACATGCAACACACCCTTGAAATTAAAATGTTAGTGTGGAAAAATGGGTATGAGGATTTTTTTTCATTGAAAATGTAAAAATCCTTACAAAAAATGGAGGACACATTAAAATGGCAAAGGGTGTTCAGCACAGCATGTTGAACGGATGCAGTCAGACTACATCATTACATTCCTGTTCTGCATGATGCTCCTTCTGGCACCGCTCTCACTCAAAGGCAAAGCACAACTAACAGCCTTCAAACTAGCAGACGAAGAAGCTGGAAAAGTTCAGGTTTTTATTTAGGTTTCGGCTGTTGACCATAAAGTTCTGGAAAACCCTTATAACCCAAACTCTTTGAAAAAATGTTAAAAATTAAAGTTTACAAGAAAGAGATAATGTGAAAGGCAATGAGGGGAAAAAGTCATTCTTCGGTTCATATTTTTCCTTTTCTCTACTTATGTCAGAGGGTACAACCTTCCTTCTGTCCTCTCTATTCTTTGTAAGATGCAAAAAGCTGCTTTGTGTTAAATTCCACTTAGCCTCTGTCTACATAAACCTCACGTTTGAATTAAATGTTTCTTCTGAGTGACTTTTAAGTGGTATCCTCAGCAATGTGTGAAAAGAAACATAAATGAACAAATACAATGAGCTGTATGCAAAGGCTGAAGTAAAGTGCTATTTGAAAAAGTTCAAGATTTTAATGCTATGGTTATCATATTGTAACTGGTAACTGTTATACAACTTACCCCAAAGTCAAAATTCTTCTGCAAGTACAGTATGTCTATATACATTTAAGTGACTAAAAGAAAAGACTTGTTTCTGATCAACAGTGTTCTGTCTTCATTATTTTGAATAAACTTTACTTGTGTTATTCCTGGTGATTTACATGCTCTCCCCCTGATTATGGATACATTTGCATTTCCTGTTTCTTTAGGATTTCAGTTTTCTATAATGTTTTCCATAGCCTAACTCAAACTTTATGAATTAACATGAATGAATTAACACATCATACAGAAGGTTCTCCACTGCTAGATAGGTACCTTCACAGGTAGGTGGGCTGCTGAGGTTCTTTCTCATTCTCTCCCATCACCTTAGGGCTTCTCAGTAAACTGTGATTTTATAGTCATAGAACATACTCCAAGGCTGAATCACAATATGGGCCACCCAAGTTTTCCTTATCATTGTGTTTCACTTAACTAAAAGTATACCCCTAAGTAAATACATGGAAATATTTATGGGCAAAAAAATCAGAAAAAGGGAAGGAAAAAGCAGGAAAATATAGTTCTACTTCACTCAAAGGTCACAGATATCTTTTGACTGCAGACATTTTATTGTAATAGACTATGTGCCCTGCTATCCCAAAAGACTTCATGAAATAATCCCATTCATAGCCTTTTAAATATTCATTTCTCTCATGCTTAGAAACATTCTTGTCACTGATAACCTAAATTTAGTCACAGAGAGTTTATACTTGTTTGTTCTTGTGCAAACATTGTCTTTTAGCTTAAGTCATCCCTTTCTCTGGTATTTATTTCTAGAAAGCAAACATATCCTGTCCCAGGCTTCACTTTACCAAACAGACTATGCTCATTGAGTTTCCTTCTATAAAATAAAGTTTCCATCCTTCTGGTCATCTTAATAACATTTCTGTACACCTGATCTTAAAAAAGATGTCCAAAACTACGCAAAACATTCTATACAGGATTTTACCAATGCCTTGTAAGATGTCATTACTACTTCCTTTTCTGTAACAGAAATACCTTTTCTGATAGAGCCTCTATCAGAATGACTCTAGTCATTGTGTAATTGCTTAAAATGTTAATTTCCTCCACTTTGGATGTTTTTTAGTAGAAAAAATCACAGTTTATAACAGAAATTATTTTCATTAATATATAAAGGGATGAACCCCCATTATTTCGTCCCATTTTTGCGGTCATCTAATATTTCCTATCAGATATTCTGGACTTCTTCTTTATTGACAAAAATTTCCAATTTTCTATCATCAGAAAATTTCATGAGTACCTTATGGCTTTTGGTGAACAGTAATGAAAATCAAATTGCTTCCCCAAAGATCCTTTAAGATAAAGGTAACCTAATGGATAAGGTTTTCTTGGGTTTCCAAAGGCTTTGGAGAGTTTATTGCCAAATGCTTTTAAAGAAACTAAGTAGCAATGGCATAGAAGAGCTTTGCAAGGTTAAATTATTTACAGCAAGATAGCAAAATGAAGGTAAGAAAAGTCAAGTGGTTCTCACAGGAAAGAAAGGTCAACTACTGGTGGCCTACACTGAGCTGGTGGTGGTGAGTTACACTGATAGGACCTGTGAAAATATTCATATACAGCTTAGCAAATGGGAAAGAAGCAAAGTGACAAAGTTTGCTGGTGACAGGAGTTTATTCCAGATAGTAAGGATAAAGGCTGATGGTGAGTAATTGCAGGAGGATCTTACAGAAACTGGGTATTAAATGGCAGATGAAGTTCAATATGAATAAACATAAGATTAAAGGCAAAAATAATTGTCTTTACCATTCTAATAAGATATTTAATAAACCATCCTAAATTCTTATGAAAAGTGATCAGGTCTGAGCTGACAATCAACCCCCCACAAGCACAGTTTGGGGTTACAAAAGCAGGTATCATAAACATTAGCTCGATATTCAGTAGCGGTCAAAAGGAAATCAGATATTAGGAGTTAGTAAAAAAATGAATAATTTATTAAATGCCGTATTTTTTCCACTGTACATATCCAATATTCTCCTACATTTTGAGTACTGTATAAAATTCTGTTTCATTCTCCTCAGTAAGAATAAAATAAAAATGGAAAATTTCAGAAAATGGAAACAAGTATGATCAAAGGTATAGCAAAGCATCCCTAAGATCAAAATCTTAGCATAAGCAAAAGGAAATGCATCATAAATATTATGAATATATATACACATAGCCAAGAAATTTTTTTCATAAAAACTGAGCAATCTAATCAGAATAAAACAAGCAATAATAATAGCAGCAATCATAGTCTAAATGAATACAGAAAGCTTCATTAATAAAAGTACCTTTAACTGCTGTACAAGAAAACTTAAAACTGTCTTTCCTCTGCTGTTATGCTCATCCCTCTAGGTCTAGGGAGGGTCTAGGACCCCCTAGGTCCTAAGGTCGATGTCGCCAGTCTTCATCAGGCAGAAAAGAGTTGGAATCACAGGGAACTGTCAACATCCTGAAGGGCAGGTCCCTTCTTCATCAGTGTTGGGATACTTTTGGGGATTATTTTCTATGTTTTCCAATCACAGTCCTCTCCTCCTCACTGGTTCTCACCTAGTTTCCCCTTAACTGACAAAGGACTGACAAAACCAACAGCTCCATCACAGCCTGGCCCTACCCCCTGAGCCAGGCCCATCCTGCACACTGATGTCCTAGCCTGGCCTCAGTCTTTCCTCCACACCCCAGCCCTGCTCAGCCATCCCAAGGCTCTGTCTGACACTGGTTCCCCTTCACCAGACCTAATTCTGACCCCAGTGTGCAGGCTGATGTCCCAGTGTGGCCTCAGCCCTCCTCCACCACCATGAACCTCCCCAGCAAGGCGAGACTGTTTCTGGCCCTGGTCACTGTCATTGGAGCTGATCCTGAATCACAGAATCATAGCATAGAATCATAGAATAGTTTGGGTTGGAAGGAACCTCTGAATGTCATCTAGTCCAACGCCCTCAGCAATGAGCAGTGATGTATTCAACTAGATCAGGTTGCTCAGAGCCCCATCCAACCTCACCTTGAATATTTCCAGGGATGGGGCAACTACCATCTCTGTGGGCAACCTGTGCCACTGTTTCACCACCCTAGAAGCTTCTAGGAGGATCTGTTTCATGATCTTCCCCGTACATGTTCCTGGCTTGTCCTTGGTCTTGCTTCAATACCATGGATTTGCCTGGTAACCTGGGATCTGTGCTAACTGTGGTCACCACTGTCAGCTTCCACAAGCTAAACAATCTCAACTCAAGAAATTTCAGTTCATTAAATGCATTGCCAATTATCAGAAGCTTTTAATTATTCATTCCAGTACTGAGAAACAAAAAGATAATTAAACAAACACTTAGGGAAATGCCTCTCCTCCCTCTTCCTCATCTCAACCACTCATGTTTTCACCATACATTATACTCAGTCTTTCCAAACCCCTTTGTTGAGGAAACGGGTCGTGCAAGAGTTTGGGGACATTGTGCAGAGGTTTCTTTTTACTGCTCCTTGCTTCTTACTGCCACTCTGCTCTGGCACGGGTTACCCCTGGGCCACAGCCCTTTCAGAGGTGTCCCTGCCCCAGCATGGGTCACCCAAAGGATGCAGTCCCTCAGGAAGGTCCCTCCTCCAGCATAGAGCACCACTTTCCAGAGGTCCATCTCTATACGTGACCCCAACAATATCTCTTTCCACACACCTCCCCAATTCCTTTTCATTTTTCTCTGAACACTGCTCTTCATATACCTCCTCATGTGTCCGCTTCTGAGTGTCCTCCTGTGTCTCCTGTCATGTATCTCTTTCTTGCATCTCCTGCCCCTAGCAGCTGCTGCCCTTCCTCAAACATGCCTGAAGATAAGTGGTCATTTTTAATCCCACACTAACTTGATCAGACAATGTCTGATTTTTGTTTTCTTATTCTCTATTTATTGACTTATCTAAAGAATATACAAATTCTTCTGCTGAAAAAAAAACCCCTTATTGTCTGTTGTAGTACTCCTAGGATGTCTTTTAACATATTTTTTTCCCTTACATGGGATTCAAGCTCCAAATATATCTGTGATTTATATTGCTGTGATTTTGATCTAGAGAAATTTCATAAATTGTCTGCATCCACATGCCCAAATTTTTTCCCGGTCTTAAAATGAGAACCTTAGAACCAGACCTTTATTTATTCTTTTATATAATTTAAACTGAATCAATTTAATATACTTCAGTAAAGGGATACTATCTTCCTCCATCTTACATTTTCACTACCTGCCAAAATCAAACTGAAGGTACCATAATCTTTTTGATAACTTTTCTAGGAATAAGTGGATTTTACAATATTGACAATGTGTGTAGTATTGACTCTTATTTTATTTATTATTTCCACCCACTGCGTCAGTAACGGAGTTAAATGGGGTCTGTTTATCAAGTTTGAATGGTTTAGTGTGCATGAGCTGTTCATAGTTTCTTTGCTTATAAGTCAAATCCTCAATTTCACAGATATTCACCTCTGGAAACCATAAACAGGACACAGACAGCTAAACTTCTAAGAGTAGCCAGAACTGAGTGTTCTGGCAATTGTTTCTAATTTCATTCTTATTTAGTCTACTTAAATGTTTAACAAGCTTTTTTTTAACAACATTTGTTACAATTTTATGGTAGGTGTAGCATAAACTCTCTGCATAAACAACATGAATATCTCAGAAATTAACAGGATTCTGAATTTTTGTGTGTACTTTACTCTATTTCAAGGCAAAGTAAAAATGACTCCCTGTCCTGGTTTGAGGTAAAACAGAACCAATATTCTATTCAGTAATTTTACTTTGCAGATAAGTCTCTTCTAACTAACTGAACTCTCTGAAACTCTCTGAAGTTAACAGCATATTGATGAGACACTGTTCGTTCTCAGAATGATAAGACCTGATTAGCTGTAATTTATGCCAAGGAATGGTATGCAGAGCGGCTCTTGCTTATATTTATTGCTATAACAGCCAAGGCCAGCTAACTTTGCTACTTGCCCCTTTGGAGGGTCAGAAGCGGAAAAGCATAGAGGGGTCCCACCTGCAGGGAGAAGCAGACAGGACAGGTGACCCAAAACTGACCAACAAGGTATTCCATCCCATCTGCCTCACGCTCAGTACAAAAGCTGAGGGATCAAAGGGTCAGCTCTCTTTCTTCAATGGCCGACATCTGAGGAGGACTCTGTTCATCTGCCTGTGATCCCTACCAGTGCATTCCCAAATCCAGATCCAGAATCCAGTTCCTGTCTGTCACTGAGTCCAGTATGGGACTTTCCCAGTGCCTGCTGGTGACATGATCATCATACTGGGAGCTTGATATGGTTTTGTATATATGTCATTATTTTCTTTTTATTTTATTACTAATATTTCACTAAAGTAGTTTAGTTTTCTTCTAAACTCCTAAGTCTCTCTCTCTCTCTTCCCCTTCTGTTCTTGGAAAGAGAGGTCGGGGAGAGCATCTCTCATTCACTTCAGTGGCCAGTCTGGCCCAAACCACAACACGCCACTGAAGGTTTTTACTTTGCACTCAAATGACTAAAATACCTTCAAATAATTAGTTAGCACATCCCAGGAGATAGGCGGAAGCTAATGGGAGAGCTGTCTGTTACAATTCAATCCAGGGTGGCACATCTCTATATACCTTGATTTCCTTGTTGTTACATTCCAACAGGCTATTCATCTTTTTCACCAAGTGGTTTTAAGAAGTCTAATGCCAAAAGAAGTAGGAAGAAACAAGAAAAAAAAAAAAATCACATGTAGTTAAAATTATTCAAATGGATTTTAAACTGATCTTGTGAAAAGTAGAGTAAATAATGTATGTACTAAATGGTTCACTAAGAGCTTTTGTGAATGTATCTTTCTTTCACTAGCTGCAAATTAGCCGCTGAAATTAATGTGGTATGTGTAGTACAACTCCCTTTCACCCTCTGTTCTTCAAACACTTTTCTTACTCATTCTTATGGAAAAGAGGCAATCCCCCTGAAGACAAATCTGTTTTATTTTCTAATTGTCGCTTTTGTTCCAACTTTTTTATTAGCATTTCCCCAGTGAGGGTAAGCTTCATCATTGCTTCATTTGTTTTTTTATGGTAAGGTTTTCCTCTTTAACTGAATGAAAGAGAAACACTGTTGATCAGAGGACAGGACTTATTTTGCTAATGCGCACAAGGTAGCACCCAGACTAGTTTTCACTTCAAGTAGAGTCTCTCTCTGCAATTACTTCACATTGGGCAAGGGTTTGGCTATTTATAAAAAGTTATTCTTCTAATGAAGAAATTTGTTCTACAAATGATGTCTCAGTAATTGCTCTCCCAAAATGGGCCATTTTGTGGATTTCTCCAAGGGCTTAAAGATAACAACTTCATCCCAAGATCGAAATGCAGGACCTATCACCTGGAATATTAGATACAGTTCAAATCGTGAATCCAGTCCACAGAAATGTAGACACTAGCTCTTTAGTAGCATACAATCAGTGATCTTCTCTGCTCCATCTTTTAGACAATGCCGCTTCTCTACGGCATGAGAATTTTTCAAAGCCTTGTCCCTAGACAGTGTTAAAAAGCTGGTGGCCTACAGAACCGCTTCAAACAAGCAAATAACATTCAGGAAAACATGTTGATTCAAACATGTGAATTTAGAAACAAGCATCCAAATTGCTCACAGAGAGAGGTGTCTTGAATTAATGTGAAGTCAGCATGTGAAGCCATCCACGTTATGTAGAAAAAGGTAAATGTAGCTCCAGTTGATTCCAAAACTTAGGCATCTGACTCAGAATTTAATGCAAAAAACTTTTCCTCGTGTTTTGTTTTTTATTTTTTTTTAATGAAAGTCACTAAATAAAATTCAGAAAGAATCACAGAAGCAGAGACAATAATACAGGTCTCCATCTTACCAAAAAGTTACAGCCACTAGTCTACAGTCGTACTTCCTTATGTCCGTTTTCTCTTTTTCTCACCTTCTCTCTCCCTCTCATTCTTTCTGCATGAGTCTTATATTCTTTGCTATATAATGACAGATTAAACAGGAGGGATGGAAAGCACCCTTCTTTTCATATTTTTCTCTCTTCTTCATTTTCAGAATTGTCCCAAACTACAGGCTGTTGATTAAAGCATTAAGTTGGGAATAAAAACTAATCTGGATGTCTGAATTTTTTCACTCTGTAAAGGTCAGTGGTCTGGCACTAGCACATTCTGAGACAGTTTTCTATCCATCTGGCTACTATGTAATAAAGCAGTGTCTTTTCAGGAAACTACATTATAAAATAAAGTAATCACTTAAAATCAAGTATATTTTTAAAGAGAATAGTCACAAGTATATTTTTCCAACTAATTCCCTGTGATATCAGACTTATATAAGAATACCTCCTGCACTGAGCCATTAAGAGGATTTAAACAAAGGAACATCTGAATCATTGATTACCTTAATATGTAAGCATGTATTCAGCTGGCAGAGGACATTTTAGTAATGCCCCAAAGTACTTGAATGGGTATAGGAACTAAACATTGCAATTTTTGACTCTTATATGCACTGCTACCTGATAGAATCCTTTGCCCTGAGTTAGGCAGTCAGTTCTGCTGTACAGTTCATATGGAGAACATTCATATATGCCATTTAGAAAACTGACTAATTTATTACATACAAAATGAGAAGACAAATGGAAAAAGCAAATCCTTGTCCAAAGAGTAAGGTGGCACATTTTTCCATTCACTGCTCAAAGTCACAAAATTATTTTTGAGATAAGAAAGCTAAACCAGGCTCCTTGAATTCTGTATCCTAAAAATCATCTAAGATGGGAAAGATTTGGATTCAAATCATGTTTTGCTTTTTGTAGAGATAATTGAATGCCCAGAAATACCACTGAAATATAAGACATTCTAAAACAAATTCAGCTGATTTTCTTTTGACATTAACTCAGTATAAATACTTAACTATAAATATATCTAAAATAACTGTAACACAGAACAGGACATTCACTTCAGAAATGACAGACATAGATTTACAGTCCTCCAAAAACATACAAAGAAGGAATGGTATAAATCTAGTTCTCTACTTACAAAATTAAAATGCATACAAGTACAACTACACAAGCCTATGATGTATGTGTTCACTAGACTGAAGAAACTCTGTCATCAGATGTCTTCTTCCCCACAGATTGTCACAGATTCTACTGTCACGGACTAACCTTGCAACTCAGACAGCATGTGTTAAACAAACTGTTTTGAACAGCAGTTGACCGCAAGGTTGAAGCAAGTTCTGCAAAGGCCAGGCGGTGCCTTCTCCTATACCAACTTCCAGAAGTTTTGAGAAGACAAAATGGCTGTGCTAACAGTGGGTCACCCCTCGGTCATGACGAGGGAGGGGGCAGGACCTGAGACCCTGGGTACTTCAGACTGGTTTCCAGAAGTTTCGAGACGAACAACTGTGCACGCCAAACAGTACCCCCCAGGGGAGACGGCAAGTACTGAACTCTATAAAAGGGGAGAGGACTCAAGTCTGTGGACCCCCACCAGCAACGACACCTGAAACCGGACCTGGGAGACATCGCTGGATCCACAGGTGGTGATTTCTTTCTTTCTCTCTCTCCTTCTCTTCTTTTTCCCATTGTCCTCTCTAAATTTTTCTCTTCTGATGTACACATAGTTATGTGTTGTAAAATTTGACTAGTTAGCTTGTGAAGGTAGATGTTACAGAGATGGAATACTGTGTGAAGATTACGGCAGGCAATTTTCCCTTCCCCCCTTTCCTTGGTGGTGAATCAACTGGCAGAGTGGGCAACAATAGCTGGGCTTTTCCCCACTCGTAAGCATGACTGGAGTGGCGCGTATGCTCCATAAACACTCTAATTGGTTGTTTGGCGTGGTTTCACCTTAATTTACTCCAAAGGTATCTCGAGCTTTACACAACCTCTCACACTACCCAGGATAGCCTGTCCATCAGGTCCTACATACAGTCTGATATAATTTTTTGTTAGTTTTCTGTTTTTCTTATCAGAGAGAGGAAGAAGTCTCCATCCAGGTTCTATTTGTATTCCAGGTACCGTGTATTTACAAGAATAACTCAACTTTGTGATGTAATAGAGAATTATTGTAGGATCAATATCCATTGTATCTGTTATTATGGCTAAGGAATTTTGTCAGTAAATTGAAATATCAGAAAGTATCTAATATATAACAATGTCTTCAAACTGTTGAAGGAATTTTGAGTGAGAAAAAAAGCAGAAGTTATTTGAAACTCTTTCTGGATTTTATTTTACTTAACTATTGAAGCAAGTACAAAATACCCATAATATTCTGCTTTTGGGTACATGTGTAATTAACAAACAGGAAAGGTACCTCTTACCTTACAATCACTCATGTTAAACACCATGAAGGACTTAGATTACAGTAGTATGTATAGTCAAACCTTTGTATTTGTAGGTGAATATATAAACTGTCAATTTTTGATTTTCTAAACTTTCTCAAAATACTCATTTTCTGCCAAGTCATGTTGCCACGAGAATGTATCATCTTACTTACAAATACTCCATTTAAAAAATATCTGTTAGGTGATGAGATCAAGTCCAAAACCAGTCTTAGTCTTCTAAAGGTGGGCAGCAGTACCACGTGACAGCGCAAGTCCAGAATCACTCCTCCATAAAAAAAATCAATAGCTATCTAACTACTGTAGATGACACCTCCTGTTTGAGATATACGTCACTTTTCAGATGGTTATTGCCCTTTTTTTGTTCAGAGGAAACAGTATGACTATTAGTCTTCCACCAAAGGCCAGCGGAAATCAGAAACTAGACTAGGTGTCAATGTTAAGCAGGGAGTGTCAAAGAAAGTCCAGAACAAAAGTGATTATGCATTTAAGAAAATACAGCTGTGGCCACCTTTTTAAAACATAAACAAAAGAGGTCTGGAAATGCCCTCAGTGGCATGAGTTCAAAAGTCAGAAATATTCTGCCAGATGGTTCAGGCATGCTCCTGAGATGGGGGTTATGGAGATGCCATCAGAATATCAGGTATGTTTATCATTTTAATGTTTCTTCAAATTAATGGATTGTTGTTTCAGCCATTGAAACACTGCAGACTACAACTTATTTTCTCAGCCTTGTTTAGCAGAGAACTATTCAGTTCCCAGAAGAGATGTATATGCCCATCCCAGGATAGCATACCACTCTCAGCAGCTCAAATGAATTAAGGTTTTGACTGGACACCTGAGTTTGATGCTTACATTCTGGCAAAAGACAGCGTCGCAAAAAACTATGATAAGCATTTACTAAGAGCTAACCCTTCACAACTCCCTATTCAACAGGCTGGTTGAATAGGATAATCCTGTTATTTGCTTAACCCTCTCCATACAGACTTCCTATGGAGTTAATAGTTTTAGCCACCACTTTTTGGTGCCTTTCTTCTTTACTGGTGTGGTGGGTTAGCCTTGGCTAACAGTCAAACTCCCACCTAGCTGCTCACTCATTTTCACCAGTCAGTGGGATGGGACAAAAAAATACGAAGAACAGAAGTGAGAAAGCTCATCGGTCAAGATAAAGAGAAGGAGATGGTTTGCCAGTTACTGTCACTGGCAAAACAGACACAACTTGGGAAAATTAAGGTGATTTATTGCCAGTTGAAAAAAAAAAAAATATTTGATTACCTACTTGGGTGTTGGGAAACAAAAAGACAAACATTGGAACACATAGGGAAACCACCTTTCCTTCCCCCTTCCCAAGGCTTAACTTCACTCTTTCATTCCAAGCTCCTCTCTCCCCTCTCTTGTTATTGCCAAAGGTTGCCTCAGTTCCTTCAGCCCCACCATGAGTGAACAGTGCAAAAGCTGGGGGGAGGATTATAGTCAGTGCACAGTGGATTCTCTCTGTTGCTCTTTACAGTGGTCTTCCAGTACCTAAAGGAAAGATGGAGAGGGACTCTTTTTCAGGGAGTGTAGTGATTTGGCGATGGGTAATGGTTTTAAACTGAAAGAGGGTAGATTTAGATAAGGGATTAGGAAGAAATTCTTTACTATAAGGGTGCTGTGACACTGGAACAGGCTGCTCAGGGAATTTGTGGATGCCCCATCCCTGGAAGTGTTCAAGGCCAGGCTGGATGGGGCTTTGAGCAACCTGGTCTAGCGGAAGGTGTCCCTGCCCATGGCAGGGGCTTGGGAACTAGAGGATCTTTAAGGTACCTTCCAACTCTAACCATTCTCTGATTCTCACACTTTTCCTCTACTCTGGTGTAGGTTGTCCATGGCCTGCAGAGCAAATATCTGTTACAGTTCCTGGATAACTTCTTCTTCCTCCTCCTTCCCATTCTTCTCCTCCTCCTTCTCCTTCATCCTGCTGGTAAGGGAGAAGAACCTGAGGAGGAGCTTGGATCCTACATGTCAGCGATTGGTTGCACAGCTGGTGTTGGCAGCAGAGTTTCCACTTTAACAACCACGGGACCCTCTCTGAAGGTCAACAGCTGTTTGGAAGAGATGAGATCTACCTGGCTAAGCAGCGAAAAAGTATTTTTGCCAACAGGCTGGCCAACCTGGTAAAGACAGTTTTCAACTATGAATGATGGAGGAGGGACAGATTCCTTAATAAGCACCCCCAAGTCCTTCTCCTCAGGGCTGCTCTCAATCCATTCTTCGCCCAGACTGTATTTGTGCCTGAGATTTCCCCGACCCACATGCAGGACCTTGCATTTGGCCTTGTTGAACTTCATGAGATTTGCAGAGGCCCACCTCTCAAGCCTGTCCGGGTCTCTTTGGATGACATCCCTTCCCTCCAGCATGTTGACCGCACCACACAGCTAGGTGTCATCGACAAACTTGCTGAGGGTATACTCGATCCCAACATCCATGTCGCCAACAAAGATTTTAAACCTCATCTTGCTCTATCTAGAATGGTTGGATAAATAGATACCCTTCTAGCACTATTATCAAATCTGGAATTTACTACATCTGTAATTTAGCCAGATACAGCATTACATGAGTGTCTTTTAATCTATTTCAGTTCTAGGTCACCCTTTTTTATCACAGACCCTCTTTATAGGCCGTTTAGTAAATCCTAAACTAAAGCTAATGAAGAGTGCTCACATTTCCTTCTATTTTTCATTTTCTAATTTCTTTGTCATATTCATGAAGTGATACCTTGTTAGAAAATACTTTGTAGTCTTTTAGAAAGACTAGTGAAACGTTTCATTTCCCTTGCCCCCCAAATGATCATTAATGAGCAGTAAAATAATTCAAACTGCTACAGTTTGCTAGAATATTTTTAATCCTTTCCAAAGCAAACCACAAGATGTAATTATTCTCTTAGCATTACAAGTGTCTGATTGCTAGCAGTCTCACATCTCTAGATGCCTGTAATTATCCATAGTAATTTGTTAGCTCATTTGATTAATTCAGAGAGACTGTCTGTTTCTTCTCATACAGAAATATGTAATGATATGGACCTCTTACCTCACACAGTGTACTAATTGCTAAATTTTATTTTGTATAACAGTATAACAACATTTGAAGGTTCAGTGAAGAGATTAACCCTCCCAGTCTGAAGACAGGATAATTAGTCTTACAAACTAGCCCTCTCTCTCATGAGTGAAGAATCTGTGTAATTGATGGTCAGTTCATATACAAAAAATTAGTATCAGCTGTTCAATCATTATTTGAAGATGTTTGCAGTAGCTGATATAATTTATCTGAATTTTATATGCAAAACAATGTCAGTGAGACCATTACTTGTATTGAGCATATAATTTAATAAATATAATTTATGAAAAGTACTGTAAGGAGTATAATTCGTTGTAAGAAACAGAAACTCACAATATATTACACTCTAAAATCATATGCATCACATAATTGCTTATTTACTAAAATATTGGGGTTTTATATTCATAAAATGTCCCAATTAAACAATTAAGACCGTGCAGTAAAACTTAGCAAAGAAATGCAGGTGTATATGCTGTAATAAGTATTGCATTTTGCAAAAATTGGACCTAGATACATAAAGAAATCAGGGATTTAGTTACACAGAGTATGATCCAGGCAGAATTGAAATGTCAAACTACAAATTATGTTTTTCAAAGTTCCATGATTACATACTCATCTGTTACGTAAAGCTGGTCTCCTGTTACTTGAGGAACCTAGCCAGTGCTTTGGTGACACTGTTATCACTATTTACTTGATAAACCAATTGTTAGAAAGCTGTATCAAGGGGACTTCAGGTTTTCCTTGAACTAAGAAAATTCAAACCCATGTATCTCTCACCAGTGCTCCATCTGCTATTGTACTTGTGGTAAGAAACAAGGTCATAATTTTCTTAAAATTCTGTCAGTATATTGAAAGGAATAGAAGATCTATAGACAGATATGCAAGCAGAACTCTGATCCTGCAGTTTATTTTCAGGTAACTCAGTTGTAAGTGGAGAGCCAGGATCTGAGTCCCTGTTCTTTATGTATTTGGTATTAAGCAGTCACTGGACAAAAGTCAGAAAGAGTCCCTTCAGAATAGAATCTTCCAACTATTTCACTTTTTATGTTATTTTTTCATTTCCAAAGTGACTTAAAGTCAGCCAGCAAGTAGTCTAAAAAGAAGTCTAGAGAATCACACTCACTTTTCACCTTCTGCTGTGGGACAGTCAGTGTCCCACATGCAAGACAGGAACAAATGAGTGAGCTCCATTTAAAGCTGGTGGTTGGGCATATACTGCTAGAGAATTCTGCTAGTAACTGATTAAATTCTTTACAGGTAAAGGAAAGAACTTAAATTGCATGTCTTACATTTAAAGTGCTCTAACCTGTATAAAAGGGGAAGGTAGTGATATTTATATAATATTTAGCCATGATCCAAATGTCCAGCTCCAGAACAGTACTCAGGTTTATGAAATTCAACTGCAAGTTCTACTTGGTCAGACAAGTAGCATCAATCTATTTGCTATGTCTGACAGTATGACATATTGTAGGTAATCACGAACAGATTTTCCATCAGAGATTAAAGAGAGAAAATAAAATTTCATTCTTTGTAAATAGCTTTGATTTTTTTCAGGAGAGAAGACCAAAGAAATATTCAATAATTACTATCATTATGAATCACTTGTTTCACTTTATGACGAAAAAGAGAACAAATATCAAAGTCTAACATATAGCTTGATTCATATTACAAGGATGACACGTAAGCACACAAGCAGACATAAATACAGGAACTGTTTATTAACAATTAAATTTCAACTATGTATCTAGAAAGTATGTAAAGAAAAATCAAAATTCTGTTCTTCTACTAGAGATGATTAGTTAACCAAAGTAGTAAGTTTTAATTGTGTCCCTCAAAACAGGTTAAACTGCCAAAATCATTATTGTGTCAATATCATGGTTACCATTATCTCTGGTCTTTTATGAGATGTATTAAATTAACTTACGCAGCTGTTAGAAGTACGTTTAACAGATCTTGCCAATGTGAACTATGAAGTTTATATGTGACAAAATTTCACAGTGGGGTTTAAACATTTCCTAGTGAGGAAGAGTGCTGTGTCTCACAATGACTTTGTAACTTGTTAATAGCTCAGCTAAGCATAAACAGTCATTAACTACCTGTCATAAACCTCATATTAAAATTGTTCAGTCCATTCACAATGCAATTAGTGTTTTCAAATCAAAACGTAGAAAACAGTGGCTTGTTGGAAATACAGCTCAACACCTTCTTACTTGGGTTAAAGAAAACAAATAAAGAGGAAAGGAAGAGAAAACTATTATTAACCCAAGTTAATTTCTAGAGTGAGGAATTAATTACAAAGACATCCAGATCTGTAAACTTTAACAAAGGCTGAAGGACTGTGTGGCTGATGTAGTCTTTTTCTCCAAGTCCAATGAAACGTATAACAGTTTGTCACGTGAACCTTGAGGGGGAACAAATACTTTGCATTCATATTAAAATCAGCTGTCTTACGTGGTTAAATGTTAATTGGCTAAATCTTAAGCATTTTTCTCCTTTGCCTTTGAGTAGACAATCTGAAAATTTAGTCGCATGAAACATTCTTGACAGCCAGAAATATAGGGTGTTTGCTGGTATTCAAAAGACCCAGAGGTGATGTTATGTCTATGCTACCAAGATAAACATGCTCGGGACCATTTTCTGACATTGGAGCCAACTAGGGAAACAGCTCACATTCATACTTTCAGATTTGTTACTCTCCAAAACAGGTGACTGCCATTTAAGGCTTTTTCTCTGACCTATGCTAGCTTCAGAACTGTGCCCAGGAACTGTTTGGGCAAGTGCTACATGTCACAGAGCAAAAGCATTTCAGGGAACATTCTAACAATTTTAAAGTATGAGCAGCAGAGTTTCAGAGCCTGGAAATGTCCCTTGCCTCTGTCTAATTTACTAGAATTTCTTCATGTGACCTTGCTTCATTAGCAAGGAAAATCTTATGACATGCATCAAAGTCATGGAAAGAGCCTGCACACTGAAAATGATAAGAGACACACAAAATTCTTGCATTCTGCCTAATTTAAAAGAGTTGTCTTTTACTGGGAGCTGCAATACCAAACAAGTTTTGTAGATGATTCACTAGCTACTAGATTTCAAGGCGCAAATATAAGCCCTTTCTCAATGTAGTTAGATCCTGGGAAAACTATAAAATCATTCTTAACAGAGAAGAATGAATATTGTTGAATATCATTGGAGAAACTACATAAATATCAGGACAAAATTAGAAATGCTCCATTGGCTTAAGTTTGCCTTGAATCACGGATGCTTTTTCTTTCCTTGGAATTCCATCACAAGTGAAGACAATAAAAGAAGAGTAAAAAATGATATGTATCATCAAAGAAGAAAAACTCCTAAGGAGACAGAATAAGATAGGAACAGCTTGTCTGCATCATTGTGGAAGCTTATACAGGCTGTGTTTTCTGACAGTGGCTAGTATGGAAAAGTAAATCTCCAATAAAGAGAGAGAAGGAGAAACTTACTCCACAAATTGAAAGTCATCCTAAATTCCAATAATAAAAATTGTCTTGTGATATAAAGATGTATTTAGCATTCATTCCAATTTTATGGCTTTTATTCGTAAGAGCAACTGAGTATTTTATATCCGTGTTATAGCTCCAGTTGAGTTTTCCCCACTGGGGAAAAAGAAAAAAAAAAGAACAAAACCCTACATTTTTGCAGGAACAGTGCTTCCAGATCTAAGTGTTCTTAGACCTCCAGAACTGACCCCTAACAACATCATTCATGTTCTTTAAATGTAAGGTTCTCCCAGACCTCCAGTTTTGTTGGTACTCTTTTCTTTTTTTTTTAACGGTTTTTCCTTCCAGAGGTACATACTATGAGACAGATACAGATGCTCAAACATTACACAGATATTGTGTGGCTAAAATGACTGATATAGTTCTACAAACAGAAAAATAATCAGATTTTTTTCTCTCTCCTTTCCCAGCAGCTTTCTTGAACTCAGGACAGTCTTTCAGAGAATATAATATCATTCATTGCTTCCTCTTTTCATCTAAATCATAGAATAATTGTGTCACCACCCTGGCACAATATGATCACCAACTGTCAGGTAACACCAAGTCAACCATTCCAGATAATTATATACAAATAAATCAGTTGCCTAGAAGGATCACTAGTCTTTGAACAGAAGTTACAAGTTATTTTCAAGGGTGCTTCCCTATCAACGCAGAATAATGAAATCCACTATTAGCTCTGTTTTGTTACTCTGGAAATGCGGGATAGAGATGGAGATAAAAAGTTGCAAAGAATCAAAAAGAAATTGTGAAGATAGCTGTGGTTCTACAGCCTGTACTATCAAATGAAATTTCTACATTTTACACAGATGCATTCCTCCTACTGTCTTTGCTTCCTTTTAAATGAATAGAGTTAAATTAGTTCCCATACACCCAGAAATCCTCTTATGTTTTTCCTTAAGAGCAAGCCCATGTATATAAGCATTCAATAAAGTAGCCTATGTATTCATACCAATATATAGTTTAATTAAAATACATTAGGTCAGGCTGCATTGACATAGGCTGGTAAGCCTTACTGCATCTCTATGACAGAGTCCTTAGCTTACTCACGCACTTTTAGGAGTTTAGCTGGCCACACTCAAGGCCAGCTGATGAGAACTGTTCTGAAGAAAAATTAGAAAAAAGCTCCAGTGAGGCCCTACACCTCCCTCTTGCAGAAGCTGCTTTTAAACTGAGGCCCTTTGCCCCGCTTAACCACTTTTCATCTGCATTGCCTCTGTGCCTGACCCACGTACCCCACTGATTCTCCTCCTCACACTGACCCATGGGCTCACCTCCTGGCTTAACCTCACACCTGCCTCGTCAATACAGACATCATCAATTGATGATCCGGTCTCTAAGATGCCTCCAGCTGCCTCCCCCCTCAGCCTGCCCTGCTCCCTTGCTGGGGGTGGTGGGACGAGCCTTTGCTGGTGAGGTCCCTGCCCTGCCAGCCCCCATGGGTAGTACCTGCAGTTCCTGGGCCCCAGGGAGCTGCCGGCCCATGCTGCACCTTGACATTCCAGATAAATGGGTTGAAAAAGTTATTAATGACTGAATTACAAACCACCTCAGTAAACTCACTATGAGCAGGACAAACCAGCATGGCTTCTGCCAAGGAAATTCAAGCCTCCCTAGTCTACAAAAATAGTGGATAAAAGAGAACAGGCTCATATAATTTTTTTTGACCTTTAAGAAGTCTTTAGCAGTCCTTCACAGAAGCTTTTTCTAGAACTTCCTAGTCATGTCATGAAAGGTAAAATACTGTGATGCATTATAAACACATTTAGATATAGAAAATAAAATGTAAAATATAGAAAATAAAATTAAATGAAAGAAAATAAAATGTAAAATCATCAATTTTCAGCATGACAAAAAAGTTACTAACTGGATTCCCCAAAGTTTTGTATGAGGAATGTGGTTGTTAGATATACTCACTATTGATATGGAAAAGAGGATGAAGAGGATGGTGGTGATATTTACTAGGAGCATAACATTATTCAGATTAGTCAAGATTGCAGAAATTTTATAAGATTTCCAGAGAAACTGAAATTTACTTCCATAATGACAATTGAAATTTAATTCTGATAAATGGAAGTTACTGAACACACGAAGAAATAATTTCACATACACAAATAACTTGCAATCTTACATTAACTCTACCCAGTTACAAAGTTGGGTTACTGTATCATTATGGACTATTAAATGGAAACTCCTGCTCAGTTACAATAAAATAGAAAAATGTGTAAAGAATTAACTAGAAAATATAATTGAAAATATTGTGAGCCAAGAAACACTATTTTCTGCCATAAAATATCAATTTTAATTCCCTAATAAATACATGCATCATAAAAAGAGCAAGCAATTTTTGAGTAAGGCTAAGGTTTGTCTTTGTATCCTGTCTGATCAAGACAGAATAAGGAAATAGAAACAAACTATTCATATTGATAAATTCATGTGGTTTTCATATTGTATAGTATAATAGATATATAAATGCATATATAAACATGTACATTTGTTTTGTTTCATTATGAAGTCCACATTGCTGCTTTTGTGTGGGGAAGATAGTTGAACTTTCAAGTCCTAGTATTTCTGCAGGTTTAATTTTTACTGTTTTAAACTCAGGAGACAGAAAATAAAAATGAGACTTGCTGACCAAATTTAGTAAGTTATTTCTTTTACCTTTTTTTTTTAATTTCATCTTCCTCAAACCCGCAAAAAATACCATTTTAATAAGCTAAAAATATCATAGAGAAATCCTGTCTTGTTCCCAACAGTGATGATGTGAAGTTTATAAACTAAATTAACTGTGAAATGGAAGTTCTTAAACTTAGTGAAAGAAAAACATGGACTTTGTAGTATCCACTGACACTTTCTTTGAACATGCTATATAAGTGTACAGAACATATTGTATATGAAGTAATTTAAATGAATAAACCTGCATAAACTTATGGCATAGACATAAATGTGAGATCTATCTTTCCATTTAATAGGTAATTATGTAACTGTGAATGAGATGAACTATTAGTTGTATAGTTGTTTGATCTTATTGTTTTTTGTGAAAGAAATTAAAATATGAGCAGATGTAACCTCACATTGCAGACTCTGTTGTAGCTAGCCGATATTACGTTCTATTAGCCTAATTCATCCACTTAGAGATCTGTATTGGTACCTGAAGGATCACACAAAATTGTATCTAAAAAATACCATTAGTGATAAATGGAGCCAGAGAATAGAGTATATTGTTAATGACTCCAGATAGACAACTACATTGCATTCCTCTGATTTGTAAAACCAACCTACATATGCTGTGCCTAAAGCAACAGTTTGAAAGTTCTGAAGATCTCTTTTTCATCCAGGAACAAATTGATACATTGGTGGGTTTTTTAGTTCTTATTTATCAGTGACACCCTTCTAGCTGAACAGCCCAAGACTTCTTGTTAAACTTCCCTCCTTGCAGAATGTTAAAGACTCTCAAATCCCATCTCATTCATAGAAAATGAAATATTCCCTATTAGTGTCTTTTTGTCTCTACCTTTGATTTCCTTAGATTACTATGAGAATTAATGATCCTGATTTCCAAGGTCTGTAACAGTAAGGAAAAATAAAACTCTTGCACTTCTCTCACACACCACAAATGAACGTAAGTGAGATGAAACTCAGTTTGTGGAGGAGACAGTAGAACAGATTTTCAAGGGTTGCACAAGGCTGTAGAAATGTGTCTTCACTAGTGCTTTGTTGTTATGTGTTCTAAAAGCAGCACACATTGCTTTGACATCAGCCATGCAAATAAAGCTCATAAAACATTTCATCACTGCTTATTTCAGGGTCAAAAATTGTAGAGAAACCACCAAAAAGAATTCAATTCAGATGCTAATTCACAAGTCCAAGGAGGTTCTGGGGTAAGAATCTATGAAATATTTTTTTCATTAGAACAACAATCCGTTGTCTTTTCTGTTCTGTTTTTAGTGTTAGAAGTATGATGTGGAGGAAGATCTATCAGTAAAAGTATTATGAAAAGAAGAAAGATACATTATTTGAAAAATAACAATTCAAACATCTACCAAGTCATTTCTTACAGCTGGACCAAATCTATATTTATGTGCAAATGCATATTTATGTATGTCCAATTATGCAAACCTTCTATTTATTTTTATACACCAGCAGCAGTATCAGTACCAGTTTTGGTTTTCAACTGAACTCATTTTTTCCCGAAGAAGTATACATATCCAATGTGTGACAACACCTGGCTTGAAGATACACTGTTGATAATGATTTCCCTAGAGGCAATATTATCTGGTCAAAAAGGGATATATCAAACTACCTATCAGATTCTAATGGGCAAAGGTCAGTGTAACATCTGCCCTGTCTATTTTCTACTTGTTTCTGAATTCACGCACAGCATTCCTCTGTCCCAAAAGTTGTTCAGGCGTATCACTGCAGTACCAATGAATTGAATCTTCTTTCTTTTTTGTTCAGCTGATATTGTGACAAATTGTTTTTCAGCTGCAAGAGCAGCTTTATTTAAGTTTTTTTTTAGCTTTGTTAAGAGTGAATAAAGTGGCCAGAGACTCTGTACATTACAGTCTCCTTGCTACAAGAAGTCAGGGATAATGAGCAATTTGTGAAGTGTGATACCTATGCTCTAGTATCAAAAGTAGTATTATCCAATGGATTTTTCAATTTGTACAGCAGCTTCTTTGCTCCTTTTTCAGTTTTACTTTGCTGGTGGCACTAGCTTTTGAAGCGACCCTCCTTTTTAATCCGCTTTTATAACAGGAATCAACTAGTACTCAGCTTGCACGTCTACTGTAATCCATTCCTATAAGAGAACCTTTGAGAGACATAAAGAACTCCAGACTCAGCAGAAGTTCCTGTCTGCAGACCTGCAGACTGCAGCAAACTAAGTTCCTATCTTAGTTTCATTTCTGCAGACACTGGAAGAAATTTTGAGTAACTGAAACCAGAACTGAAGCTTGTTCCTATAGTGAATTTTATTTGATCACTTATTACACTAATAGCTTCTTACTTGGTGTGTTTGGTCTTTTTTTCTGATGTGTTTTACTAACCTCCTAACAAGGGGAGAGAAATATAAGCAAAACAGTAAATCTGGTTAAAAAGAAAAAGTCAAACCCACTGATCAACAGCATGTTTTTTTCAAACAAGACCTTGGATCACAAGGAAAACATAGAAAAGAAAAGTGGAATGAAATGGCAGGGAGTTAGCAGAGGGCTCCACAGTACTATGACCTTTTAGTTCATGATCAAAGCCAGTATAGTTCAATGATTTCTGTGAAAGCTATGGGTTGTTCTGGTCTTAGCGTATGCACATACCATACTACAAGAACAGCATTGCAGTTGACATTAATGGATTTTGCTCTTGCAGCTTGAACAAAGATGCCAAGAGCTAAGTGAGCTTGGAAACTGAACCAGCTGCTGATCACACCATCTCAGAGTCTGCAATTACGCACAGAGAAGGAAAAAAGAAAAAAATCTCTATAACCATTGAGCTACATGAGATACACTTGTGTATAAAAGCTAACAATACTGTACTACTTTGTAAGGCATCATTTCTCTGCATGGAGAATTCACCTTCTGCCATACACCCATCATTCTGGGAAAGGAGGGAATGTACACTGGGGATACCCAGGACTAGTCTGGGAACAAGGTTTTACGAAATGTGGTAGAGTCTGGGAGAGCTGCAGCGTGCCTGAAAGGGTTAAATGATGCTGCCTTGTTCTGCAGCATCAGTACAAGGGTCAAAGGGACAAGAGGAGAAAATTAGGTGTTAGGAAAGTGTTATTTTTTTCTCTCCTCAACTCCTCAATTAGCTGAGTTCAGCTAATTGTTCTTTTCCTGACCATCTCTGGTTACTTGATGCAGAAAGACCTCAAGAAGCAAGCAGGAGGTGTGAGAGAGAATGAGGAGAGACATTGCCACAAAGACCGAAGGCGGTGGTCGGAAGTGAGCCACTCATCTGCTTGCTCACCACCGCTCTACCATAACCCTCTGATTTCTGAACATATGCTTAATTCTGATTCTATTTCTTCAAGCCTTATATGTTTATTTCATTTTATGCCTCTATCCTTGTGTCTACTCCCCCTGTTCCTGCACTTATTTACTCACATACACCATCATACATAACTGTTTGTATACAGAACTGAAGGCAAAAGTGTCAGTGAAGGAGCAGCATGTGCACAACAGCTAGGTGAAGGCATTAGAATGAGACAAGTAAGGAGTCAGTGGCCTTGGAAGGTCTGAGAGCAAATCATAATCCATAAAGAACAACTGAGTACAAAACATAAGAACTGAATGAATGAGAGGGAAATGACTGTGTCTATGCGATATGTTTAAAGTTAATACTTTATATGTAAATATATGTAATGTGATGCAATCTTATAATACATGGTATCTATCATATTGTATTTGATTATATTTGATACTGGGTATCATATTTGATACTGTGACCGAGCGTTGGCACAGGTTGCCCAAGAAGGTTGTGGAGTCTCCATCCTTGGAGATTTTCAAAAGCCAAATGGACACAATCCTGGGCAACCAGCAATTAGTGACCCAGTTTGACCAGGGGGGTTGGACCACATAACCTTCAGAGGTCCTTTCCAACCTCAACAACTCTGTGATTCTGTGATGGGAACATAAATTTTGAGAACTGTGCTATATACACTGCATACCTGCAGGAAATCCTTTCTCTCTATTATGTTCTTCTGTTGTCACCCAGTCTATGAAGTCTCAACCTTAGCAGGAACTTCCAGACACTCCTGTAGTGAAAATATTAGCTAATGCAGACTTATGCAGGCTACTGTCTGACTAAGCTGTTGTGGGTTAACCCCAGTAGGCAGCTCAGCCCCACACAACTACTCACTCCACCCCAATGGGATGGGGGAGAAAATTGGAAGGGTAAAAGTGAGAAAATTCATGGGTTGAGATAAAGATATACAGAGAAGAGAAGAGAAGAGAAGAGAAGAGAAGAGAAGAGAAGAGAAGAGAAGAGAAGAGAAGAGAAGAGAAGAGAAGAGAAGAGAAGAGAAGAGAAGAGGATACCAACAAAGAAAAACAAAACCCCCTAAAAAAAAATTGATTAAAAAAAAATTGTTCACCACCACCACCCATGAATGCCCAGCCAGTCCCAAAGCAACAGCCACCCTGGCAAACTTTCTCACAGATTTTATTGCTGAGCACGACATCATATGGTATGGAAGATCCCTTTGGTCAGTTGGGGTCAGCTGTCCTGGCTGTCCTGGCTGTCCCCCCTCCCAACTTCTTGTCCACCCCCAGAGTACTCACTAGCAGGGCAACCCTTTTTGGACAACCTCAACAAATTTAGAGTTGATAACTCTAAGATGTTTGGGATTTAACTCTATGGACCTTTGAGGAACTCCCTTCTGACATCTTTAGAACAATCAGCCGTGAGTGTAGATTGGGGTTCCAAGGAGCTCCCAAGATTTTTTAGAGAGGTTCAAGTAGTCCTCAAATTGGTGACTACATTACAGCAAATACCTAAGTGTGGACTGGTTTTGTCTTTCTGTAAAAATAGCATGGAAATATCCCCAAGTACTACAGACAGAAGCTCCTCTTCCGTATATTGGAATTTTTATTTTTTTTTTAATGGAGCTTATTAAAGATAGAAACCTATGAAATCCAGAGGACATTTTGTCTGGAACAAGCTCCTAGCAACCTGAGCAAGGAAAGTAAACAAGGATTCAGAAATCACTTCTTGAAGGTACTTAAATTTAAAAATATGTAATTTTAGAATTATAGCAGCAAATTTTGCTATAGAGAGAACAAGATATGTCTTATAGCCACAGTAACTCTCAGTAACAGAATTTTACATACCAGCAAATTAGGAGCAGATATTTAAAGGAGGTAACACTGAGCAAATCATGTGGTGGGTTTTCTACCTTTTTTCTTCCTGAAGAAGAGTAATACTAAAAGTTGCAACAAGTACCTTATGTGAAAACAAATCTGTTCTAGCAATGGGTACCACTTCTGGAAACCAAATGAAAAATTTTGGAGCCAAGGGATTCAATGTATATTGGTTTTATTGGTTTTATTTCTCCTTTGCTGGCAAGTAAAGGTAAATTCTACTGTCAGCAGCATGGTGTAAGGAATGTTAAACATTAGAGCTGAACAGAAAACTGAATTGCATCACTGCTGTATTCACCGTTTTTATGACTGCATAGAGTTACATGATAATGAATTTATATTTAAAGGTAAAAAGAGGTGATTTTCTGAATCCAATAAGGTCTTTTTTAAAGCAGTAATAATTAAATAAAAATCTTAAGTATTATTCTATTTAAGCTCAGTTTCACTTACCCTTCACATGTTTTTCTATATTCTGTATTTACCCATCAGGCAAACTTTCCCTCCTTTCCCACAGTTCTGGTGCAATGACTGTTTGGAGGAGTGTCAGGATCACCTAAGTCCTCAAAGTCAAACAGATGGCTTTTTCCCCAAGTGCCAGAGGACATAATGTGCCTTTGCACAGATACACAAGTAAGGGAAATACACTGATTGCAGCCTGCACCAACCTCTACAAAAAAACTAATGGTAATCAATATACTTTACCAGAAAAATAGTGTAGGGGTAAATGCAACTATACCTGTGAAGCTGTAATTCTTCTTAATTTTGTAAAATCACATTGTGTTACAAAAATGTAATGTATGTATATATATGTATTACAAATTTTACAGTCACCCTATGTTGAGATTTCACAACTTCTCCATACTTCACATCTTACTCCATCGTATGTCTAGCTCTAGAATATACATCAAGCTAAGACATTTTACGCTGATAAATGTGAGAACTAAAGCACTGGTGTTCCCACTCTGAGAAACTGAGTCATACACGAGTACATTTAAATGCAGTATATTATTCTTATTATCAAAGAATGAAGTCTTAGGGGAATTTGTGTTGGAACAGTTGCTTCCATGACAACAAGAACATCATAAAGATTTTAAGCAGGATTGCTGGCACCACCTGTTATTAAGGTTGGTCAGTGGTTCATATTTTCAGTTGATTATAACTTTGCTTAGGTTCAACAGTCTGAACTCAAATTTTCCATGCTGAGCGAACAACTCAGGATGAATTTATTTGCACTGTTTTTCAGCCATAACTGCTCGATCAAACAGATTCCCAAGAAATTGTCTAAAGAATACGAAGCAAAATAAAATATAGTTTCCTTGTATCAAAAAATCTGCAATGCCACACATTTTGGAAATGAGATTTTTGCGAAGTCTCTCAAGAATATGTCTGTGGCTATCCCGTTAAAATTTTCAAATTTGCTCAAGGTATAAGTCTCTGAAAAGCTTTCACATGCTCATCATTACAGAAGTGCTAAAAATAAAAGCTATGTGGAATTGACTGAATCTTTCCTCAGACAGCTACTACTGCCTGGAACTCCTGACAGCCATACTGGTACTAAATTCAGGAAGTTCACCTTCTTAGGCTATTCTAATAGAAAACTGGCCTTTTTCAATGCAGATGGAAAGAGACCTATTAGAAAGAAGAACATGGGGACTGGAGCTAGGACCATGATGGACAAGGAATTTTGGACTCAGAGCTCACTTTTTCATGAGAAAGAGAATGGGACTAAAAGACAGAAAGTCAGTGGGTGGACAGAAAGCTCAAACGCTGAACTTGTGATGGTAAACAGAAATGACAAGGAAAGATCTGAGAATAAGCAGAACAAAAGAAATGGAGACAACTGGTGAGGAGCCAGTGTATCTGGGTGAACCCTAACTGATGGCACAGAGAGCCTAAAATAAAGGAGATAAGTGAAATAAGATGAGATGGAGGAGAGAACTGGGAGTAGGCAGAAAGGCAATTTGGTTAATGACCAAATTAAAGTGGGACAAGCAGGGACGCTCCACTCTTTGAAATATCAGTGCAAGCCAAAGAGATTTTTATTCAAATTATGGTGGAGAAACACTCACTCTAAGACTAGGAAGACTGATTTCTACTGTTGTATTTTGAACAGAGCTATGTGATAGTTCATTGCATGTGTACCTCATTGCAGGTTCTGTTTATAGGGGATGGTTGAAAAACAGGGAAAAAGGCTACTTGTCCAGGCTGCTGCCTTCCTATTTGAAATGAATGCTTATGGGGAAGGGAAGACTGCTCTCTTAGGGTGAACATCTGGTCAGCTTGAAAAATACTGGGTGAGGCAGGGAGGGACAGAGCAGGAGCCTACAGGATGAGGGAGACTGATACCTTGTGAGAAGCAAAGGGCCTGTTGTTAGCTAGAAACAAAAGCCAAGCCTGGGAGAGAAAAGATTTCTTAGAGGCCTGGAAGGAATCCATGGAGTTTGTTCACCCAGAACATGCGAAGTTATTTGAATAAAAAGCAAAGCTAGAAAAAAAGATACAGTGGGAGTAAGGGAGAATTGTTTCAAACCTTCTCAAGTAATTCTGATGTGTGAAACAGACTACATCTGCAGTTTATTGCGGAGGTTTCTTTGTTTTTTTTATAAAGACGATTACCCTGTTTCAGTTTATGTATTTTTATATTCTAAATAATCCAGCTGTAAAGACTGAGAGTCTTTGATGTCTTTTGGTGTGCTCACTTTAAAGAAAGGAACATGGAGACCTACTCCTCTCAAGGTTCTCCTCTACTTGGGTTTGTCACAGTCTGGCCATACAAAAACTTTGTGATACAAGGTTGAACAGTTAAATCACACCACTCACATCAAACTTTTTTAGTGCAGCAGGTTGTGAGTTTCCGCCTTTTCTGGATGTACACTTAATACCATGAATGGTTAAACTGCTGAACCACAGGGGGCCTGCAGCTGCATTTGAAGATGCTGGGAACAGTACTCCAAACTGAAGGGCTAAGTACTCTAAAAATAAGTCTCTAGGCACTCAAACCAGTCACAGATTTTTCAGATAATGCATCTCAGTGTCCCAGTCATAAAATGAGGATAATTCTACCTCTTCACCTCTCCAATCTATTTTGAAAATAAATTCAATAATATGTTGTGAGGCAGTGAAATACCATAAAGTTATGGCTGCTGTAAAAGATGATGATAAAATTAACAAGCTTGCTAACAAACCCATTCAAAGCAGGTTTTTACTAGTGTGAATTTAATAAAACGTAGGCCATATATTGAAGAATGCTCTGCAATGAACAAGAGCAGGAGTCCTTTGGAAAATACAGCCACTGTTCATATTGTTGAAAAATGTATCAAGAGAGTGGATGTAAATAAGGGTGCAGAGTCAGGTAAAACAAAAAAAAAAGAAGCTTGCTTACAATTGAATACTTATAAAAAGTAGAATAACTTTAGATTTATAATTACTGTAAAGGGGCTAGATAAAAATTTTGTACTATAAATATCTTCCTTTTTAAAAGATTGTCCTTCCAAAAAAAATTTATCAGCATCAAGGCCATTAATGTAATTAGCACTTTGCTATTAAAGGTATTTTGAAGATGTTCACAAGTGTCAGAACTAATACCTTATTTTTACTCATTTAATCACATTTTTTGAAGTATCACTTTTCTTTGACACTTTTAACTCTGGATCTATTTTCCAGAGTCACTTTTGCTGTAGTTAAAGCCAGTTCCTCAATAATATTACCCTCCACTGAAATCTAGTCCTGAACAACTACCTACGAAGCTCTAAGCCTCAATGTCCCAGAATTAAAGAATTTGCTTAAGAAATTCAGTGTAACTTGTGGGTAGACCGTTTACAGAAGCAAGGACTTAAGGTCCTATCTTAAGGCCTAAGTGCTAGACATAAAATAGTTTGTTTAGGAAAGCTGCAACCACCATAATACTTGGATTGCTGCATGCCAGCTGGAAAATGTTGTATTATCAACAACTCTGGCATCCTACATTTTTTTTCAATGTTGGTAGCTTTGCACAATTCTACCAAGTATTTTTCCTATATAGTTTACAGCAATTTGTTAAGAATATTTCAAAACCTGTAGGGCTGAACTATGAGAATGTTTTAAAAATCAAGAAAGAAAATGTTTTAAAATCAAGAAATTATCTAAGCAAAGAATAGGATTTATTTTGAACTAGGGGTCACCAATTTAAAAGGGTTAGATAGTGGCAGATTGTAGATGTACTCTGTCTGATAAGATTTCTTTTTATTACAAAGATATTTGTCTGCTCTTAACTTTTTAATGAAACTACAGTCTTTTTAAGTCCAGGTAAGAAATGGTAGTTTAAACCTGAAAGAGACATGTAAATATCTGAAGACTATAACTTAGAATGGATTAAAAATTAAGGATGGAGTAAAATATAAAGGATTCAGAAGGAAGTGTCCTCATATTGTATATGAATTTTAAAGAAGGCAACCATGAACTGGCATTTTCTGAGGTGCCTGAAAAGATCCGTGTGATTATGCTTGGAGTGTTGAATTGAGCCCTTCTCAGCAAATTTCTGAATCTGGCTAATTTTAAGCACCAGAAATGGGATAGTGAAGGGTATGAGATCATAAACTTGGTGAATAATTTAAGAAATTCTGCTACTATTTCTAGTAAAGATAGAAAAACAGTAATACAATCATACAAGTCACTAGTGAGACCTCACCTGGAATTCTGTGACCAATAACTACAAAAATTCAAACTGACAAAGTCCAGAGGAAGATTGCTGAGACAACTTGAAGAAAAATAAGATTAAGAAATCCTAGCAAAAGAGGAAAAAAATCTTTAAGACGGATAAAATAAGCTTTTATAATTGTGTTTAGGCAAAAACAGAAAGCCAGGATAACTGTCATCCAGTATCAAATTTATAATGAATATAAACTGACAGTCAAAACCACCACAGAACATGAAAGAGCATTGCCAAACTGATGAATAATATCCTAAAAATCTTTTTAAATGTGAGACAAGAATAGAGGAGACGAGGATGATGGAGACGAGGATCCTAGATTTTTCCTGAAACATTCCACTTACACATGGAGTTGTATGGCGTGGTATGGATTATGAAGCAGCAAAAGAAAGCCAATCCTAGAAATTAAAGTTTGTGAAATAGTGCTTCATGTATCTCGTTTGTCGATAATAAGAGTTTTAGCATAATTCTTAGCTAACTGCTTTCTTCAAAGCTTCTGCTGGCCCGTGCAGAAGGGGTTTTTTTTGCCCTTAGCCATCATTTGGCACCGTGAAGGTAAGAAGTATAGAGGTTCACGTTTCTCTAAAGCATCAAATATAGATGACAGTTAGAAACAAGAGGCATCTCTTGTTCATTAGTGGGTTTTTTCCACACCTTTTTCTAAGCAAAACAACGGAAAAAGTATCAGGCGTAAGTTTGACCATATAAGACTAACAGAAACTTCTGAGTTTGGTGAGTTTGGAAGATCAGAGAAACAGCAGAGCCTACTACTGATGTGTATCTGCCTTCTAGGTGAAAATATTCAGTTTCCTAGTATTGTAAATACTGAAGAAACGAGGTTTTTGAGTCTTTTGAATTTTTATACTGAACATACAAAATTTATTAAGAGGTTTTGAGGTGGATTTCATGCCTTACAGTATGTGACAGGGTACAATGGTAACAGAATGGTTATTCTCTTAGTTCCTTGTCATCTAACATGTAATTGTTTCCTCTCACCTCCTGTTATTGAGGACAGAACTGAAGGATTCAGAA
The DNA here is from genome assembly GCA_008711295.1 of Anarhynchus alexandrinus. Lineage (NCBI taxonomy): Eukaryota > Metazoa > Chordata > Aves > Charadriiformes > Charadriidae > Anarhynchus > Anarhynchus alexandrinus. The sequence goes on along the minus strand of VUYV01000009.1, from coordinate 5,760,058 downwards.
TATCTTAGGTGAAAAAAAAAATCTACAATTTTTCCTTTTGCTTTGTCTTCTTTATTTGATACATGCAGATGTAAGGTAGTAGTCAACTGCAGTTTAGGTGCTTTAAAGTTAAGAAAGCCTGTACTGACTTCAGTTAGCTGAATAAAAGATTTATCATCCTGAGGGGTAAGTACTGATGAACTTGTCTTCATTCAGCCTGGATAAATTTATTTCCCCCTGCAGTCTAAATCAGGCAAAATCGTCCCAATCATTAGTACTTTCCATCTGTGAATGGGCAGATATTTTTTAAGTAAATAGAATAATATTCATTTACCATTATTATATTCACAATATTTATATAAAAATACATTTTGGTACTGACAGCAAAAAGACAGACATTAAAACGACACCTTTCCTCACCACTCTTCCAGGCTCAGCTTCTCTCCTTCACTCTCAACGCCTCTCTCCGCTCTGAGTGGTGCAGGGGTGATGGGTGGGGGTTGTGGTCAGTGTCTCCCCCCACTGCTCCTTCCTCCCCATGCTTCTGCTCAGCTCCAGTGTGAGTACACCATGGGCTTCAGTCCTTTGGGAATATCCATCCGTGCTGGCACAGATCCTCCACGGGCTGCAGGGGAATATCAGCTCCTCCATGGAGCACCACCTTCTCCTCTTTTCCTGACCTTGGTGTTTGCACTGCTGCTTCTCACTCTTTTTGTTCTCTCCTCTTCTCCCTGTTCAGTGTTTTCTGCCCTTTCTTAAACATGTTTTCACAGAGGTGCCACCAGTTTGGCTGAGGGGCTCAGCTGGCTCCTGTGGTGGGTCCATTGGAGCCGGCTGGAACCATCCGGAACCAGCTGTGTCCTCACAGAGGCCACCCCTTCAGCCCCTCCCCGCTGCCAACGCCTCACCAGTAAACCCAATACTTAATGTGGAGGAAGCTCAGCACAGAACATTGTATGTGAACTGTTTAGCGACCAAGACAGAAACACAGGAGGGACCAACAAAAACAAAACCATGGGTTTTTCCTTTCTAACTGAAAATGTCCATTGCCAGATGGCAAAAACACACTCACATTTTCTGTTGAAGGTGTAGAGTTAGCCTCAAGTTCCAGCTACCTAAAAATTATATCCATCGATGAGGCGGCATGCTTCCATTTTAGATCTACCCTCAACATGCTTTTAGAAAGTTATCTTCTGATCTTAATCAGTGTGCAGAATAAGAGCCATCATAATTTTCCATTGCTGTATTTTTCTCCTAGAAACGAAGCACAATTATGGACCATCCTGTATTTAGTTGAGGAGATATCACCTACAATTATATAAAGTACAGGACATAATTAAGTTCGCAGGCCTATTTCTAAAAAGTAGCTATTTAGGAGCATTCAAAAATTCTAAAAGCTTAAGCAGATTTCCTTCTGTTTTCAAAACAGCCAAAATGAGCACTGTGGTATTTCTGTCCTACAGGGCACTGCTAATACTCAATCTAAACTCCATGGTTACCAGAATTTGATTTAAAGTTGCAGCTCTGATGCTGTACTGCTCAGTATTATTTTCATTACTGGAAGTATATTATTCTATTAATATATTTCAGAATCCTAAGGAAAACAAAAATGTGCATTCTGTACTATTCAGCTGATGTTACATACCTACGTGGTCAAACAGCGAAGCTTTCCAGAGTGGGTCCAAATAAGAACAAAATGTCCCTGCTGAATGAGATGGAGGGAGTGGAATGATGACAGCAGGAGTTATTTATTTCTACATACAGTATATTGTGACAGCTAGAATAGTTTGAGGTAAAGCGAGACAAAACAAAAATATACATGACCTCTATGATTTCTTTTCCTATCAACTTCTTCTGGCAGTATAACTTAGAAAAATAAAATCTTTGTATTTTTGTTAAAAAACAAGGTTACAAGTGATATTTGTACCTTCATTTCATGTTTGCATTCTATTTTCAAGGGAGCTTTAGAGGTTTCTTATTAATTCAAGGCATTAAATACTTTGGACGAATGATATTCTTTTTGCAGTGGTTACTTACTTTAATTTCTGTTTGATTTCCCCTAGGCAGATCTTTGTTTGTAAATATTTATCTGAATGTTAAGCAGTATTCTAATACAGCTTTCAAAAAGTTCTTTGTTACTCTTTTCATACCTTGCTCATAGTTACAATATTCTTTCTCAAACAGTTGCGATATATGTAATCCTGAAAGCTGCTTTGATCCCTGAAAGAAGCTTTTTGGCGCTTATCAGTGTGGATTTGGAAGATATGTATAAGCAACTCTACACATGATTAGAATCTGGATCTGTATACTTACTAAACCACCTGACTCCCCTGTCCTCAGTAAAAAGTATAATTTTTAGCACTGTGGCAGAACATGCAGCATCGGAGCCTTACTTAGAAAAAAATTACCTTAGAAAAATTTAAATCCTCCTACTTTCTGAGTAAACCATAATATCTTTTTCCTCATACTGACATAGGTACTCCTTGTACCTGATGTGATGACCTGCTTTCTGTCAATGAATTGTCATAATCACTCGCAAGTTGTAGAGGTGTAGCTCTTTAAACGGAGGTCACTGTACTATTAAAATAATCTGACATTTTGTAGCAAACTGCTGTCTATACTGAATGATAATCAGTGCTTTTAAAGATAATATCAAACTCATTCTGTGGGATTAACAATTAGAAAATTTAGACAGTATTTTCATTTTCAACCTTTTTTTCCTGTTGTGGAAGCCCCAGAATAAATGTAAGAGGTTCTCTCTGTAAATGTAAGATTCTCTCTGTATCTTCTTGATAGAAGTAGTATTTTTTTCTGTGCTTCTGGCATTCACATTGCTATCAAACTTTCATATGACGTTATTTCTAATAACTTTAAAATGCAACGAGAAGTGTAAACAATATTGTTAAACTAGTGCTAACTTTGCAGGCACAGAAAAAAAGAATCTACAGAGATGTCTTGGTAACTAATTAGTTCTAGCTACTTGATATCAGAAAGGTTTTCTGCACAAAGAATAAGTACATATAAATTATGTATAATTATTTTATAATAGGTACACTGTCTATATGAAGTCCAAGTTCGGTTTGTAAATCCCTGGATGTACAGAAAATATTTTTAATGAACACTTTGCAATCCCTAGTAATGCAATTACCTAATTACTGGGAGCAATTACTTAGAGATGTAAATATGTACTACTTTGTGAGTTTATAAGTTTGCCCTTATAAATATTAAATCACATAAACAAAGTTTTATCTTCAGGCTAACTTAAATACATTAAAAGAAAATTCAGAACCAATCTGGAGACTACTTGTGCTGCTTTATTGCTTTTAGGTATTTTAGGCTCTAGTATAAAATATTTTTTATAGGGCAAGCAGAGGTAGAGCGCAGAATATGCTGATATCCATGACTTGTATTATGTACCTTGTAATTTTCTTTCAACATTTTGCTCTAATAGCCTTCACTGAAACATTTTGGGCAACAACTGCAACTGACTTAAAAAACACAATGTATTCAACAAAACCACTAAAAGCTATGTGATGATAGATTTTTTTTTTACGTATTTTCACAGTGTGGTCTTATCATTAGAGTGAGTTTGATAGATTAGAATAAAATAATGGAATAATATAAATTCTTAGGATTAAAGCTATGGAGCTGAAAAAGGATTAACTGAAAAATGAAGAGTTGGATAGTAAATGTCTTTTGTTTTGCAAGACTAATATGGAGAGACAGATGGAGAGATTTCAGAGCAGGAAGAAGTTAAAGAAAAGCAGAATTGGATGTCTTCTAACAAAGACAAAACAAACAAAAAGAATAAATTATTCAAAAACAAAAAAGAGCAATTTCTACAAGTAAATAAGGAATTAATTAATGGGTAAGAACATCCTAATGCTTGGGCTCAACACTTAACAGAGAAACAGCTGAATTATTTACTTTGATATGGAGTCATATCCTTTTGGAGGACGTGGTTACATGTTGTAGGCATCTGGAACAAAAACAAATTGCATGTGATCCTATATTATTTACTGTAGCACATGGGTTCTGCTGGTAAAATAGTGGCAATAATAACTGACAAATGCAGTAAAGCGCACAAGCCATTCGAACGCACATTATTAACATGTGTTGATTTACCAAAGTATGTTCTGAATACTCTGTTCCTAGGCCTGTCAGGATTTTGTCTGTGATCCTATCCAAGACATCTAATTTTTTTTTAAATCTCCACTTTACAGATAAAAAACATCAAGTCAAAATATATCTAGGCATTTAATATTTCATGTATTCATCAGTACATGGGAGATGCATAGAAGCAGAGCTGACAGGAACAGTTTATTTGAGTAATATGAATAAAATTTATGTTTTATGTCGAATGTGCTTAGAAAATTTAGAAGGGACATAACATAATAGAACTATTTAAACAAACATTTTAGTAGGGAGGTTATATTTGGTAATGAGTTAAAATAATTTTGTAATGGTAGTTCCAATGTGAAAAATAAACAAGCAAACCCCAGACCCCAAACCCAACCAAACAAACCATTAAAAACATAATGACTCTGTCTTTTATTTATTATGTTTCTTTTTTGGAGGAGCTGGTAGTCACCATGGCATAATATCAGCAAATATTAAAAGAGGTATTTATAAGGCATTCTAACTCTAATGTAATCCCTAATAAGCTGTTAAATTTATTTTTTTTCACTTCTCTCTTCTTTCTGAAATCCATACATTCAGTTTTTTTCTGCCTGAAAACTGCCTTCAACTGAAGACTGAAATTTGCAGTTCCCTGGCTTTGTCTCTGAAGGAAGGACTAGTACAGCTACAAAGAGAGTGGTACTTGCAAGCTCTGCTGTCAAGTATTCATTACTTTTATTTGCACCTTATTCACAGTTTATTTTAAAAAAAAACAACAAACAAACAAAAAAACTCAAACAAACCAAACTATGAAGCTCCACTTTTGAAGACCCTGCTACCTGCAGCTGATGTTGATTTGTCTTTTGTGTTGTCAAATTCATGTTATATGTACTGAAAACAAAAATCTACTGCCAGGTCTAAGTAAACACATTCCACAAAATACCATGTGACTATAATGCCAAGCAAAAGCATACTGAAAAGCAGAATTAACTTTGAGAAATTTGGTTATCATTCAGTAATAATATGTACTAGTAGAATAGAGGGTTTCCAGGGTTTCCAAATTTGCTGTTCCTTTCAGTTCCTTGACACTGGATCAGCAGAGGCTGGAAGTTTTTTGGGCTATGACATATATCCTAGGCATGAAGATTACATATCCCTTGAAAGTGAAGTTCTGAACTTACTTTTTTATAGAGATGCAAAGAGTGGCTGAGTTCACACAGCTTTATTGAATGGACAATCCATTCTATATTCCTTTAAGGGACTGAGGCAACTAATGAAAAATGAAAATAGGAAACTTCTTAAGGCATACCAAAGATTTTCTGGGAAACTGAAATATCAGTATATGGATTTACTAGCTTGATTCAAATTTTAAAATATTATAGTAGCTGAAGAAGTTTCCCCTGTGTGAAATCCACTGCACTCCTGCACCAATAATTCATGATATGTGGCTTAGCATTTTAAGTATATACCAAATTTAAGTATATACCAACTAATGTGTTATGAAATTACCCCCTAGTAGGATGTAATAAGTAACTTATAAGGTGTCTCCACGATACATTCGTCAGTGTTTGTTTCACCTTCTACTGCTTTCCTAGCAAGTGGCTGGGTTTACTAAGGAGCAAAATCTTAGCGTATGGAGAGAGGCCATATAACATGGATATATTAGTCCAAACATAGATATTCAGCCTCATCTCTGTATTGCAACATGTCTGCAGTTACTTTCCAGTACTGCTTCCCTCTGTAGCTACTGAAGTATCTTACTTGGATAATGACAGCATACATTTATTTTTCATTCTTCTCACTGCTACTAATATTATTTCCTACTTCTAACACACGTTGTTTTAGTTACAAAGGGAGGTGAAAGAAACCATTGAATATCTCTTCCTCTGAGTCTGATTCAAGTGATTCATTTGATTTGGTATGAATTTATTTAACCCTTTATTAATATGTACTGATTTATTCTTCATTAGAACTTTACATCCAACATTATGTCATCATATTCCCTTGGGATGTTGTTGCTGTTCTTCTCCCACCCCTTGATTTTACACATTCTCTAGCTCTAATTTTTGCTGGCTGATTTAGAGGGAGGGTTATGTATTTCATCACTGCCATTCGCTATCAAAATTCTGTTTTCTGCTTTATTGGACATCCAGCTTCTCAAGAAAGGCATAGTACATGGAAGAGTTGAAAGCTTTACTATGCCTTGCATAGCACTTTTTGACCTTTTTCTCTGCCTTTCCTCGTGATCACTTAAATTAATACTGAGGAGTGCTCTCAAATCAAGGGATGTCTGAAAAAGTGCTCATCTATATATTCAGTATAAGGCAGGTACTTAATTTTCTTGCTGAAACAATCATAATAAAACTTTGTCTTTCACAGAAAGAAACAGAACCAAAAACAAACAAAAAACCCACAAAAAAAACATATTTCAAAAAATGTGCTATCAAATTAGAATCAGTGTTATTGCTTCCTTTTGAGGTTTGTTTTCACTGGAAGCATGACATCTGAAAGAAAATGCCTTATTTTTTAAATCTGTTCTTTTTAACAGGGCATAATAAATAAAAACATCTAGGGCAGAAATAGAAGCTGAAGTATATTCATAGGAGGAAATAAACATGCACTTATTTGTAATGAAAAGAAATGTGGTCTTCTAATGCTAAAACTGTAAGTAATTATGTAAGATTAAATTACAAAAAAAAAATCAGTCAAAATATGGGATCCACAGATCTCATCAGGGTGGTAAAAATCATGAGAATTCTTGCAGCTCACAAGTATATTGACCTGAATTTTTCTGCTGACGTAATTTATTCTTCTTTGTTTTGCCCGCGAGTGCCAAACACTTGTCGCTATGTGTAGCCCTAGAGCCAAAAGAGAATGCACAGCTCATGTAATATGGTAAGTGCTATCTCCAGTCAGGAAGTCCCTCCTGTGATATTTAAGTGCCAAAAAAAGATGATCTGCAAAGTGGAGACAAGTACATAGAATTCCTGAGTATCTGAAACTGCCAACAAGACAAATTGTTTTTATAGTAAGTGCCTAAGAAACCCATTAGTACCACTTCCACTTGGAAGCCAAAACGAATGCAACAGAAGAGCACAGAGTGTTTGTAAAGCAAGCCTATGGCAGACAATGGCATTGTTGGCACCTGCAGCGTAAAGGAGGAAATTGAGAAAAGTTGTCCTGGGTGTGGAGATAACTAATTCAGCACTATTAAAGTGAGCTGCATCTGTGGCTGGATTGAGTTTTACACACACACACACACACACAGAGGCACCGAATCCTGCAGGCTGCACAGCAGGAGCCCAGAACTTAAGACTGTATGTTCTGAGCTTCTACCCTTTTACTTATGCAACATATTTTCAAATGAATGAATGTCAGGATGCAGCAAATACATTCAGCTTCACTGGATACATACCTTTGCCTGGGTTGATGTCTCTGTTAATGAGGTCACTCCAGAAATGGGTAGCACTAAACAACGGGAAAACCTCCTATTCTTTTTTCGGTTTATCTTTCACCTAACCGTCACAGTGATTTTATCTATGGACTGCCATTCACAACATTCCTGATATTTAACAGTTAATTAGAAGTGAAAATTGAAAACATTGTTTTTAGATAACTTTAAAATATCTTGTTTTAACTGTGTGAAAAAAAGAAAACAGACACAAATTGTTCTCTATTTGTTTATGTATCTTTTTACAAATGTCCTAGAACACTTGGATAGATAACTTTTATATAAATTCAATTATCATTGCTGCTATTTCAGATGGTTTTGCAGACAGCTAAGAAGGATGTGATATTGTGTGTGTTTACATTGAAAAGTTATCTTCTCACCTAAGAGGGTAAGACAATTCAAGTTTCACCCTACAGTTTTTTCCTCCTGAAAAAAAAAAAAGAAAAAACAAAAACAAAGAACTGTTGAAGGATCAGGCCTTTTAGAGAATTTAATTTGTTTGTTTGTTTTCTCATTACAAGTTTATAACCCAACACAGTTTCCAAAGAACTGGAAATCACATTATAGAATTAGTCCCCTAAGTCTGTGACTTTCAAGTTTGCATTCCTAGTATGAAAAAAAAAAAATCCACAATGATCTGGAAGGATCAAATTAATGTCTCTTCTAGATTTTTGCCTTTATAAATTGATAAGAATTGGAAATATTTCCACTAAAATCATGTTTGTGCTAGATTTTTAATCATATTGAGCAAAGTCGTTATTTCTCTTAAGCTTACACCAAAGTTCTTGGTTGGTTCAGTCGAACCTGATTACACCATTTCTATATATTTCATGGAGTATCGGGTTTTTCACAACGTTCAACAGATGATTCAGAATTTGACAAAGTATAAGAAATGGAGCAATAGGCAGACATTTTCTCTGGCATAAAGGAAAAATGTTACATACTCATTCAATGAAAACATGGAAGAAAGCCCAGCTAAAACTTCTCGAGATATAGATATATATCTCCATATATCCTTTTTTGAGCATGTATATTTCACATTTTTTAATAAGTTTACTTGTCTACAGATCTGGAAGAAAGGAAGAAAATTATATTCTATTTCACAGATTGTAAGGCTGAAGCAGAGACCATTACTGACCTTCTACAAGTTATGGAGCAAATCTGCAGTAAATCCAAGAATACAATCTACTTCTGTTGTGATATATAGATATCTATTACTCTAAATATAGATAGATATGATACATATATCTAGTTATACAGATATATTTATATATCAAGAAGTTTTAGCTGGGCTTTGTTTCTCATATATTATGAAATATATATTATGTTACGTGTATGTACATATATATTAATAATTATGCTGCTAATATAATACCATTTTTTAAAGCAATGTATACTTTTTTATGGTTTCACAGACAATGGCTCCTCAAAGTGGTATTCATTCTTCAAAAAACAAGGATGAACACTAACAAATATAGTCAGTCAATAGCGTGTGGAGGAAGCCTGTATGGCAAGTAGCATATTTGCTGTACTAACTCCTTGTTTTTGTTTCCTGTCGAGATATATTTAACTAGAAGGATCCACACAACCACACCAGAACACACAGGTAGGGATAGTTTGCTCAAGGATCTTCCTGGTTGCCTTGTCTGCCACCTAGTGTCAAGAAAGCTGATCATTTTGAGACTGCAGGTTTTTTTTTTTAATACTTATTTGCTGGTTATGAATCAGTTGGAGCTTCACTTGAAGGGAACTTCTAAGATTCAAGATAATATTAAATGCAAAACAAAAAAAAATACATTGGGGTTTGATCCAACATCTTCTGAAGCTTATGTTTAATATTCCAAATGTAAATTTTGAAAGGACAATAAAAGGAAGAGGTTAAAAAATATCAGGCATGATTTTTAGGTCAATTCCAAAATATACAGGTGGAAAAAAAGGGGCTTATGGGCACGTTAAAATCTAAGTAGCCTAATTTTAAGGCTGTTGGGCACTCATAAATCTCATTGGCTTCACAGAATTTATGGAGAACATGTCTTTCAGAACAGGAAAAAATAATGATCTGTGAGGAAGATCTACAGTGGGAGTTCTTATTTAGTAACTTCGTATTTTATTTCATGGTTAAGCAAATCTGATTACTTATAAGATGCATTTTAAGTATTGCACAATGACTAAAATATCTATTCTATGGCTGCCTGCAAAAGTGACGAAGTGGCCTTGATGGCTCTGGTCCCTATTCCTGTAACAAAACATACATCCCCATTATTTATTATGTACATGATCTGGTCTCACCTGCTGATTAATTATGAAGAGGTTTAGACGTTGATAATCTCACAGCCTAGGCACTGATCTCAGCAATGTCTAAGCCTCTCCCAGGTTTAAAGAGTCCTTGTCTTTTTTCCCTAAAAACTTGTATTTTCTGCCTTTCTTTTGTCCCCCTCCAGTCTACAGAAAACTTTTTCAAAAACTTGTCTTTTGGGAAGCCCTGAAGAGTTGAGGATAGAGCAGCATCTTTAGTCAGAAAATAGCTCAAGGGTGTTCAGCTGCAATGTCTAAAGGGCTTTCTCTTCTTCTGCAGCAGGCAGCTGCAGAAATTGATCTTGATCTGACAGAAGGTGCCCAGTACAGAAAGCTGGATATGTTTTCTTTGACCAAAGAAGGCTGTCCTTTGGTTTGCACATGCCAAAATAGCAGCCATCTTCTGGTTTTTATCAGGTCATTCTAATAAGTTCATGAAGAGATAAACTGAATCTTTTGTCATGATCTGCTTCTAAGCCATCCAAAACACTTCATTCACATTTTTCTGAAAGCATCCTTCTCAAAGGACCGGGCTTTCACTTGTTATTTTTGGGTCAGAAGTCCATAGTGCAAATATTCTTTAATTGAGCTTCTAATATATACCTCTTAGGCTTCCAAACATAGAATCAGCCAGCCTCGAGACCTGGCACCTGTAAAAATTTCCCCTTGTAATTCTGCAAGCAGTATGAGTATCCAAAGATTAGAAGGCATCTTTCTGAAAACAGAATGTGATTTATTTGCACACAGAGGGGGTATTCACTGATGAAAAAAATGCATATGCCTACTCTCCTGCCTATGCTTGGCATTTCCTTCACATGTAGATGAAGATACAATCATCCCTCTCTCCATTGTGGTCTGCTATTAGACCCATTTTCCTGCTATGTTTCTCAGCTGTATTTGCCGTCCATCTGGCTGATTCAGATGATGGTCACTGACAACTCCTCCACATCCCATCCTGCAGGATAGAGCTGTTATTTGAGTGGGCCTTTTGTTTAGGGCTGTATCTTTAACTGCTGTAAAGCAGTGAAGTCATAAAGTCAGCTTTCCACAGCTGTTATAGCGGCTTTTGTGTTCAAAGGGTTGTAGACCTGCTCCTCAGTCAGTCCTTATAATGCTTTACATGTTTCCAGATTTTCTACATTATGTGCAAAATGCCATAGGACAAACAAGTGATGGTATAATAAAATATTATTCAACATCAACAGGTGTGTGCTAATTGCCATTACAATTAGCAACTGAGAGTAACCTTCCTGAGCTAAAATATTACACAATTTATTCTATTTTGTTCAAAAGTTTTTCGCAAGAAAGCTTAATACAACATTAATTAGAGTAATGGATTCATCTCAACTTTAATTAGAGTTACAATTCAATATAAACAGAAGATAATTACTTATGTAAAGAAATATAACACAATTAAAAATAGTTAAACTGGTATGGTGGGAATAAATTTTACTTTGAGGATCTCTAAGCATGGAACATTTGCTTACCAGCAAGATAACGTACAGGTCCAAACAATGTGTAGCCCTATTAAAGGAAAGCACCTTTTTAGGAGATTTTATTGTTCTCTGACTTAAAATATTCAGTCATATATTCAGTCACCAGCAGAGGATACACATATTTTATGTTTAAAAGTACACTAACCATAATATTGAAATGGTTCAAAAAGATCTTATTCTACCATAGTTTTTTTTCAATTGACGATAATTGCAATTGCAACTGACCAGTAATACTTGACACCCGCAACAAAGTCAAAAGCAAGGGTGAGATAAAGATTAAAACTATTTCTGTTGAGTTCAAATGTAGGCAAAGCAGTTGTCGATGTGTTGTTAAAATCAATGTGAATAAACCGTGGACTGAATCATGCGATATTCATAGAAAAGGATGTTTACAAACATGACTTCAATGACCTTTGCCCGACTACACAGTGTTGTGCTAGTTCATATCAGTAAGAGTAGCTATGAATACCTTTAAAGGCTCACTCACAGTTTCATTAGCTCAGCAAGACCACAGTCGTGACTCTGAAGGTTTTAGTTTAGATTTAGTTTGCATCTGTACAAATTTAAAGTATGTGTATGGAGACATTTGCAATTTTCTGCAAAAGCTTTCACAGACGTGCCTCGAGAGTGGTTTTGTTTACCTGGGTAATGAGAGAGTGGCTTTTCCTATCCAAATTCCAATGGCACTGCATTTTTGCAAATTCTAAATCCAATTTTGCTGAATGAGAAAGTAAGGATACACCCCCAATGAAGACATACAGGATACATTTGTTTAAAAGTTCTCCCATGGAGCCTTTTTTCTTTTCCTTTCTTTTCCATTTTAACTACCATTAATAAAAGAAAATTAATATAGGAAAAGGAAATGCGTTAATGTTGTTTTAATGATTTGCCTTTAACCCAAGAAAGTAAGAAAATTCAAAGATAAGGCTTCCAATTAATCTTTAACTTGTAACATAAAAGCACTGATTTCAAGCCGTAACAACATTGCAATTATGAAGGCACAGGGGGAATGTACTGTGGACATAGTCAAAGTTTTAATCCTAAATATGTCTGGCTTTTGTGAATTTATTAGAGCTTTAAAATTTAACATCGTTTCTGTGTATGATATAAACATATGTGTTCTTGACCCACTTCGAAAAACAACCACAAGTGAAATACCATTTGCATTAATCATTCAGGAGCTTTGCAAAAAGATTGCATCTCAAGAGATGTCTTTTCCACTGAAGTTTACACTATTTGGCTTGGTTTCATTACTTTTTACATATATTGAATTGCAGCTGCTTGTTGTTCAGAGCACTGGTTTTAGAATTATTCCCATTATTTCATTCCAAAGGTATACATTGTCACTTAATATCCTGAAAAGAAAAAATATTTTCTATGTAATTATAGTTTTACCCTGACAACTACAAAAATTTCTTCATAAACTAATACCTTGCAAATGAAATTCTATTTTCACCCTTTAATCACTATGTAATAAGACTATGAAGGAGATGTTTGTACTGTATTGAAATAATAAATAGACACAACAACAATTTTTCACACTTTTCACTAGATTTTTTATTGAATTTGTTATGGGAATAGGGATCCACACTAGTGGCTTTCCTTGCAAGACTAAAACCTAAGATTATTATATGTTTGTAGAGATTACTTTTTCTATCCATGATATAATGTTACATTATGTTGGAAATATTCTGTGACTGTCATTAGCACTAATAAGACAGCAGCATTTAAGGAATCATAGCAAATTAATCCTTGAAGCCATTTATATGGATGTTAGCCTTAGAAAAAATCAGTGTTTCTACACCACAGTTTCTTCATGGACCTAGCTCACAAATCCATTACTCATGAGGAGCAGATTTAAATTAAGTTTGAACTTTTTAAAATCTATACTTCATGTTTACCTGTCTGTGCAATAAAAAGTATAAGAAGACTGAAAAATATTGATAGTTGAATGTTTGTGCTCAACCTTAGGAAGCTGCATGATCCTTGTTACCTCAAAACCTATGTCAAATAAGGAAGATATCCTTGATTCTTGAACTGAATACTAATTTCATTTTTTTACTTAATAGAAAATTAGATACAAATCTAAGCTTGTAAGAGCAGGTGATGCAGAAAAATTTAAATTAAATATGAAAGATGCAAATTGTCAGGCATAAGTCTTCACTATTATGCTTGAATTAGTGCCTTCAGAAGGGTCTCTGCAATGGCAGTGACTGCAATATTAGTTGAGTACGTTTCCTAAGAAATCCTTTGTCAAAACTAACAGGATTGGTAACGTTATCCAGCATTAATGTTTTCAGCTATTTCCTGGCCTAAGCTGGTTTCCACAGACACTTGTTAGCCTGCTAAATGATGACATTTCGATCCACAATTTTCTTTGGAAATAAAGTGGGACAGTCCATTTTATTTTTCTGGAAAATAGTACCTATGTATATTGTTTTGCTAGTGTTAAAATACTCTTGACACCTTTTCTTTGAAATGTTCTAGCACCTGCCTCTTTTGGAACAAGGTCTTGGAATTTGGCAGGAGGAATGGGGCTTTGTGGCAAAGATATAGATCTGAAAACAAATTCTCCCAAGTCTGGAAAAGTCATAAGGGTGCAAGAATCACTGTTAATGCTGCTCAGTATTTTATAGTGTTTACCTAATAAGTTTCTGATTATTTTTTCCCTCAATAAATGTGCTCTTATCACAGCTCCAAGTGTGATCAGACTGTGCATACACCAAAATATGCAGGAAATTAACATCCAACTCAGACGTAGAAGAGGACAGGGGGATTTTTCCTGCTCTCAGCTGCTCTGGATTAAACCCCAATGCTTGAATTAGAAGATGAGAATCTGCTTCTCCCGTACCTGAGTTACCATCCACATCACTGATGAAAAGAAATTATGAAAGATTAACCCCTTTGACCCAAATATGTAGGGGGTTTGGCCTGGAGAAGACAATGGACTCCTACAAAGTCTTCCAGGACTATTAGTGGAAGTGGAGACAGGAACAATTGACTGAAAATTCGTGGTGGGTTGACCCTGGCCAGCATCAAAGCCCCCACTCAGTCGCCCACTCACTCTCCCACCCCAGCAGGATTGGGGAAAGAATCAGAAGGGGCAAAAAATGAGAAAAAAATCGTGGGTCACAATAAAGACAATTTAATAAGTGAAGAAAAGAAAGAGAAAGAAAAACAAGCAACTGGTGCAAAAGCAGTTACTTACCACCTCTCACCAGCAGACCAATGCCCAGCCAGTCTCCAAGCAACGGCAAAACTGCTTCCTTGCCTGCTAGTTTTATTGCTGAGCACGACGTCATATGGCACAGAATATTCTTTTGGTCAGTTGGGGTCAGCTGTCCTGGTTTTGTCCTCTCCCAACCTCTTGCCCAACTTCATCCCACTCCCTGGGAGAGCGGAGTGAGAAACAAAGAAGTCCTCGACGTTGTGCAATCACTGCTCAGTAATTGTTGAAACATTGGTGTGCTGTCAACCCAGTTTTGGTCACAAATCTAAAACATAGCACCATATGGGATGCTATGAAGAAAACTGACTTCATCCCAACCAGACCTAGTACAGCATCGTATCAGTCTGACTGGAAACTTCAGCAGAGGAAAACCAGAAACAACAGGGAACAGAGAACGGAACAGGTTGAACATGGAGGCTTTTCAATGTACAAAAAGGATAGAGCTCACTTCTGTATCTGAATTGAATCACCTAAAGATTTATTTACTGCAGACCAATCATTTTTTCTTATTTATTTTATTTTTTCTGAAGGGAGAGTTATTCATTTACATGTAGACTTTTCTGAATTAATTGAACGTTTCACAAATATATTTGAGTATAATTCCACACCACCTATCTGAGGCAATGGAAGGTCAGGGACAGTTGTCAGGTAGGGAAAAGAAGCATCTATAACTGTAGGGTAACCAAATCTGATATTCATTACGTGAATTTCAGAGTGGTTTGTATTATCTGGTACTTCACGTGTTCAAAACAGATTTCATTTCAGCGGCAGCTGAGGGTCCTCAGCAGTTCAGATTTCAAGATCTCCAGATATGCTGTCACCAAAAACTTAGTTTAAATTAGTTTCCTAGGACAAAAAGAAAAAAAAAACAAACATGTCAGAGACGAAAGTTATAACTCCAGTAGTCTAAGGAAATAACTGCTTGTTTGTTTTTTTTTTTTCATTTTTGATATGTTCAATCTTGAAATGAAATCACGCAGCTTTGTTTTAAAATATGAAACATGAGCCATCTGAAAGTAAACACTTATGAACTAAAGTAATCTACATTATGTTCCTTCGGTGGAGAATAAATGGAGTGGTGTCTGACATCTCCTGTTTAAGTAAAACTGTGGAAATAACTAAAAGCCTCATAGATGATCACTCAACCCCAAAACATGAGGGATGCTGCGATAGTTTGCCTTTTCTAAGTAGAAAGACTCAGAAAATACCTCATGGTACAAGATCTTTTGGAGCTGAAGAGAATAAGAGCTGCCCTGCTGAGTGATGGCAGCATGAATATAGGACAGCTGGCCTGGTCAAGATATTCCCATGAAGGCTATGAAGTGCTGCCAAACATATTAGCCACACACACAGCTGCTTTGTACTGAAGGCACAACACTGTGGGTTTTTTTTTTCCACATTCAAAGAAAATGTAGCTCCCTGAATTAGCATCTTTCTTCTTCTCTAGTCAGCATCATGTTTTCTTATGTTACTAATGGTACCATCAGTGAAACTGTGCAATGGTATTAACTGAAAAAAAAAACAGTTTTATCCTGGAGTTACATTACTATTAAATCAAAAAGTTGGTACATTGGGAACATCATTTCTAGCTCTCATTTTGATTTGCATCTCTTAAAAAATGGTTGTTCGAGTAACAAGAATCAGTTGTACAAAACCCCAAATTCACTTTACCTGATATTATCAGCTAAGCCTTTGAAAGAACATTAGAAGCACCTGCATTTTAAATTGCAGCTGATAAAACAGCAAAGCTCTTGCTGAAGATAATGACCTAAAAAGGGATAACATCACAGTAGAATCAGACAGTGCCATTCAATTGTCTGTTCTGCCATTTGTAAAGAAATGTGCTATTATTTCTTGATTTAAGATTATGAAGAACACTGCTCAGGTAATATTCACTTCTTTTGGAAAGCTTTTCATGCACAGAATCAGATAAACAAGATGCTATCTTCTGAGACTGCTGAAAACCTATTGAACACGACAAATTCCTTTTGTCTTTTTAAAAAGTCAAACAGTAAGCTTTCTCACACTATAAGCATGTTAGCATGTGATTCAAGATCCAAAACTCCAGCCATAAATACAGGTCTCATTGAGTTTTGAGATGACTGAAAGAAGAAAGAAATCGCCTAGGGTTGTCAATGCTGAAACAGCAGAAAATAGGACAAATGTACAATTTATTGGAAGGAATTTGTTCATAACAGAGAAAAAGGGAGGCCAGCTCCTTTGAAGAAAACAGCCACCTATAACTGGTTCAAGGGACACACTGATTTTGAAAGTCTATACCTTTAGACAGTAAATGTAATACTTTTCAATACTTAGAGAGCAGTTATATACTCTATTTATAAAAGATGAACTTATTAATATTTAAAGAAGAAAAACAAAGGGAAGAACTAAAGTAAATTCCCTGTGAAATTGTTCAGTGTGTGTATATCATCCTTGTAGGTGGGTGTACCTGAATATAAGATGTTTCTTTACACTTATACATGAAGCATAATAGCAAAAAGTCACTAGAGGATATAAAATAGAGAAGGAAAGCCCAGACTTCAGCTTTAACTAAGACCATGATTTTTTTCTTATGCTAAGAAGGAAATAATGGCACAAATTACAACCTTTTTTCTTTCCTGTTCTTCAGGGAACTGATAATCAGAAATGTTGGAGCAATTTTCTTTTGCACACTACAGATTAGTGCTGAGTGAAATACTCACTACTGAGGGGAAAATGATTCAAATTTCATCAAGCTTTTACCAACATTTGACCTAGTGAACGGTACTTTTGTCTATTAAAATGCACTTAAATAGCGTATGTTATTTCTTCAAAAAGCTAAGTGTTTTCTTCTAATCTTTCAGGTATTTTAAGCATGGATACAGATAAGTTTTAGAAAAGGCTACTTTTTCCTTCTCCTAGATAAGAATTGGTTTTGATTTTCAAATGAAAGACAGATAGCTGCACTTACTACTCTTTGTTTTAAGAAAAACAGAGATGTCACATATTAACATCAGAAAAGGGTCTGGTGTAACCCTTGCAGAATGCTGAAATATTTCCTGGCTTTTTAAATAAAATTAAGAAATGAACTGTTATGCTATCATTAAAGGCTTTATCCTATGGCTATGAAAGTTGACAGGATCATTGTTCTCAAAGTTCAAGCTCAAATTACTTTCAAAAGGAAATAAAGGAAGAACAAAGAAAATTTAAAAGGAGGCTGGAGGCCAGGATGACTGCTTTAAACTGATAGATCTAAATTCTAGGTGGCTGTCTTTGTGGGAGAGGTGAGGAAAAATCCAGTTCTCAGAAAAAATCAGGGCTTAAATTCCCTGCTTCATAAACGAAGGAGAGGTGGCATTTCTGAAAATCCCCATCACACCTATATTAAGTTCAAAAAAATCTCAATGGTGTGAATCACTATATCTAAGTTAGGTGTCTACTGTTTTCCATTAGGCAACTCTTTCTGCTCAGGACCTAATTTGTCTCAGCTTCTTCTGAGATGGATACCTAAGGGTGGCTCTTTTAAAGAAGATGTAGCAGTGGAGTTTTTACCTTTTGCTTAATACTTTGTGTCATAGCACTTTCCTAGGAATTTGGAGAGGTGGGTTCTGTGCCTGCTTCACCTCCAAGGGGATTAACCTCGTATCTTAAGAAAATACTGAAATGGCTGAAAGGGAAAGAAGCCTGACACTTAAAGGTATGTGGGGTTTTGTTTGTTTTTTTTTGTTTTGGTTTGGTCTGGTTTTTTGTGTAGCCAGAAATGCAAAATTCCTGAGGACAGAGTAGAATAAAAGGGAGCTAGACTCTTGTCTAGGAAGGATTAAAACTGAAAAAAAAAGAAGTTTCTATACTATTTATTGTAATACATATTTGTATTTTACTAGGTCACCACTGAAAAAAAATAATGGAACTATTTGCTGAGAGTAGACCCTCCTGTACGAGAGTATTTAACCATTTGGAATCAAATAGCCTCTCTTTCTTGCAGTACCACGTTTCTTTACAGTTCAGTAGAAATGCAAAGGTGGCTTTCCAGAATTCAGAAGGCAAGAATTAAAATCTAAAAAGAAAACTTGCAGATTTCTCTGACAAGTGCTACAAGCAGCAAGTGATTGTGAAGTAGCTAAACACCACCACAAGCTAAATGATCAGAATTATGGCTCTTTTTTTCAGAATTCCCTTGTAGATCTGGATGCCTGTTTAGCTGTGCCTTACTCAAGTAGAGACATAAGTATGAAATAGATAATTATGTCCCCAAAATAAATACCTCTAAAATGTGTGAAAGCATTCAAGATGTCAACTAATCTTTCAGTTGCCTGTAAGCTTAGGCAGGGCTGTAAAAGGATACACATATACGGAACAGCTGTTTAGAAATTAGGTAGGACTTCAGGTGCCCGTGATAAGATTTCAGCAGAACCAACACCATTCAAAAACTCACTGATTTGTTTCAAAGCTATTTTTAGAACCAAGCAAGTAACTTGAAGCAGGAGATTAGGCTGTCTTTCAGATCAAGTATATCTAAATCATACCGTATAGTGAAAAGTTAGGCACACAAGGAAAGAAGGAATAATGCAGCCCTAGGAAAAAGGAGAATGATTTTATGCATATTTTAATGAATTTTGGGTAGCTGCTTTTTCATCTGCCTATAACTCTACTATGACTGGATTTTTCTAATTCTTTCATCTTTCGTTTGATTAAACAATAGCACTAATGTATAAGACAATGGAAAATGGGACACAGTCCTCAATCACTTATATTTCATTGATTTAGCATATAAAATGAATGACAAAAATTTAAAGGTATAAAACGTACATTATTAAATCTACCAAATAGAAGCCTTATTCAATGTGTACCTTTCTGAGTAAGAACTTTTAAAATTGCCACAATTTTACACCATTTCTGAGTGCGTCTGAGGGGTGACTGCACTGATAAATGGACACATTCTCCAAAGTCACCAAGCACATGCATATCCTAATATCCCTTAAGCATAAACTTTGTTAAAATCAATGTAGGGTTGAAAATGTGTTTTGATGGATCTCATCCAACTCTGATTATCAATAGTATTCTCCCTTTGCAAAAATTACTCACCTGTTTAAAAATTCCCAAATGCTAGAATGTCAGAAAATGAAAAATGATGGAATCTAGCCTGCTCCCAGCTAAGGTATAAATCTTCATTACTTGTTAGCACATACCTGACAAATGCCCTCCCCTCCCCCAAATATGTAAAGATGTCCAAAAGTCAATATTTAGGAGATTGTTTTGGATGGAGTCTATAAGATATAGCATTTTGTAATAAATCTAGGGTTAGAGTACAAGTTTAAAATCCAAGCTGTGTGTACACAGCACCATTCCAAAGGAGAAACGGGTTCAGGCTGACTCCATCATGATCAGCTTCTTCACCACTTCTGCTTTACGGTTTATTTTGCTCTGTGCTAATAAGGATGTCTTTCTGTGTCTGCCTGCACTTAGGCAAGTGAGCAAGATAAGTAGTCTGCTTAGAGGAAAATGGTTTCATGTGTCCCCTTCTTTCCTGCATTGGCACACAATAAAGGGAACTGGTATTAATTTAAGGGTTTGACTTTTCTGTGAGTGGTGACATTTGTATTTACATATTATATCTCTTCATTAACATCTGTTAGTATGAAAAGGTATAAATATGTCTTTCATACTCCAGAAAAAGGATTTATGGAAATAGCTGAGAATACTTGTAATGAACTGAAGTTATATGCTGCTTACCTGTATGAATAAGGAAAAGAAAGTAAGGGAGATAACCTTTCTCCCCTTTCTTTCTCTGGTCTCTGCGGTATCTGGAAGTAGAGGAACAAGAGGGCAAAAGTTATGGAGAAAAGTAATTTTGTTCATTAGACCAACTGATAAAGTTGGCAAAGAAAAAGAAATTTTTTGTGCACAGAAGCCTTTCTTCAGAGATAAATAAGCACCGAAGCACCTTTCCCCGAATTGCTGGCTAGGGCGTAAAAGATGTGAAGGGTTTCTTCCCTGCACCCTGTTTCTGCTGCTGAACTTAACACAGCAATGTGTGAAAGTTTCAAAGTCACTTATCCCCATTTAAAGTTATACTGTGGTATTGCAAATATTAATTGCTAGGTGGTGCCTTGCAGGTAGAATTGTCCTTTCTGCTGTGGTTCCACTACACATTACAATGACTATTCTTGAGAATGGTGCCAAAAGAACAGTCAATCACAGCTCGGGTCCTCCTTTTCTCTGTTGTCCGCTTGCCCCAGTGCATGAACATCTCATCAAATTCAATCCAAGACAAACAAGTCAGAAACAGGGTTTAGAGCCATGTCCCCTAACCCAGCATGTTTACTTCGGTAATGAAAGATAGTAATCTTGTTTTAGAAATATATTTGATTCTTGGTAACATGTACAGAAACAGTACGCGCTGCCTACAAACTTTACCAGGATGCACATGCATGCAAGTATTCTTCAGAATACTGTCAAATGGCTATTTAACCATATTTTAAAAGACAATATGCATGCACAAAATATGCTTTTAAAGTCCTGCACAACACTGAGGCTTCACAGTCCAGTCTCACATAGTGTGTGGAAATCGCTCGCACAACTTGGGGCTCACCGTGTTTCAAGGTTCTAAAAAGTGTCAGGACAATTGTTCCAGTCAAATTTCTGTTACATATGGGAAATTCATCCTTGAATTCCCAAGAACCAGTTTCACACTAAAACAGGCACAAAACCTTTTTTAGCGTGTTTTATTATACCCTCTGCCTGATTTTACCCCATTTGGAGTGTTATATCTAAATTCAGGGACATATTGGTTCTGTATAATAAAAAGAAAGAAAAAGAAAAAAGAGGTAATAATCAGATGAGTTTCCATAGTGCTGAGAACCACCAAAATACATAAGATAAAATGACATTGCTGTAATACAGGAATCTTGAAGTTCTAGAGTCATTTGGACACTGTTATTATTACCAGAGTTCGGAAAAAGGCACACCATGTTTTATAGATTATAGAAGATATCTTCAGCTTTTATCCTTTGATAGAAAAGCAGGAAAGTTCAAACAGGTCCAAATTTCTATAAATAAACAATACTGTATTACAGTGTTCTGTGAATGTGTCAAGTCTTGAAGAGCCAGATTGTGATCCTGGCTTTGTGCCCACACCAGGAATTATGAGGCTGTTCAGCATTCATGCTGCCTACATTTGCTGCCTAGATAACTGCTATCAAGATTAGAAGCAAGAAGCTTCTATAGGACCGTTGATTCACCCTCTTAAGAAGTGGATGGAGAATGGACAACTGGAAAGTTGACCATGAAGAACTCTCCAGTACATGGACTTGAGTAGTCGTATAAAGTCACCTGCTCTAAATAAAAGACTGATACATACTGGCATATTTCCCTACCTGAAAAAGAGAGCGGGAAAGAAGTCTGAGAGCACAGAACTCTCTGTGACCTTGAGACATGATGTAACTTTTTTTAGGCTTGTGCATTATCATTGTTGCTAACCTAAAAGTTAATCCTATTTTAATTTTTGCACAATGGGGAAAGAACCCACTCCTGACTCCTGGTATCTGCAGTTTCATCCGTCCTAATAAATAAAGGAAGGAGGTTGCTCAAGAGCTAGACCTCTGTTCATCTACACCTGCTTAGTTGGTAATTCCTTCCCTAGTTGTGCTTTAGACTGCCCCAAATATCTCTCTTCAAGACAAAGTGTGAGCAGGCTTTTGGAGACAGTTTGCTTCATTAACTGATCCCAGAAGCCTATGCAGATGAAACTGTCGGTTTTCCACCAGTTTTCCCTCCATATATTCTACAAAGTCCTGCAATACCATTCTCACAGAATAATCACCCAGTCGCACATCACAGATCCTCATGTCACACCTCAAAACTTTGGATACGTGATCCTCTGAGTTCCCTAATACAAACTGCTGTTCTAGGAAGCTGCAACATAGTTTTCACATCAGTTCAGGTGCTTTAATGTGGTGGGGATGGGGGGAAACCACCCAACCCAAATCCCCGGACCTGTAAAATAAAGGTGATCTCTCAGGGCCTTAGGGGTTTAGCTGAAACACAGGGGCAAGTACTACAGTGTGGATCTGGTAAACCTAAGCAAGCCTGGCTATCTCTAACCAGCGTGGAAAGGAGCTAATCCTCTTCGCTTGATCTCCGAAACTGAGACCCTCAGTTCTCAGAAACTCTCGCTCCTTGACTATGTTTTACTTAGTAGTGTGAACATAGTCTCACGGTGCTGTCCATTCACTGGCCGTTGCTATCTAGCTTTTCCCTGCTATCTGTCTGTTAAATTCTTATGAAAAATATCAATATTACAGCACGACCCCGAGAAAGCAAATGTGTGGATGCAGAGATCCATAAATACAAATCATAATTTTAAAAGGCAGACATTTACATCATTTGGGGGTCTTTTACACAGACAGTGTTTATCATATTCTTCTTCAAATGCACTAACAGATGACTGCAACAACTTCTAGTGCTATTGTGAGGCAGACCTCTCTTTTATAAGCTGAACACTCCAGCCGTCTTCCCACTCATTACATCCTACGTGTTGTCAATCTTAGTTTCAAAAACTGTCAATCAGAAATGCAGTGGGTGATATGTGTAGTATTTTTTTTAACCACACTAAGGTGGGCATTTCTTTGATTTTCCTTTATTCTCTTGATTGCAAAATACAGTATGTGTCTTACATGCATACAAGCAAACACAAAAGTACGTGAAAAACAGTATTTTGAAACTGAAACCAGAACTTTGGTACAGTAACCCTTACAGCTAATCAAAGTCTTATTGTTAGTCAGACATCATCCTTATTATTTAATACAGTGGTTCCAGATATTATAATTTCCTCGTTAGACTTAAGGTTATTGATTTAGTAAGAACAATTATGAAATATTAACAAAAGAGAGAAAATAAAAGTCACAATAATTTGCTGAAGCACATTGTGACTTCTATAGTTATATCAGTATCTGTGATCAAGGTGTCAGGAGAAGGAGAAGGAGAAGGAGAAGGAGAAGGAGAAGGAGAAGGAGAAGGAGAAGGAGAAGGAGAAGGAGAAGGAGAAGGAGAAGGAGAAGGAGAAGGAGAAGGAGAAGGAGAAGGAGAAGGAGAAAAAAAAGAAGAGTGTGGAACAAGAGTGCAAATAAAGACTGTATGAAACGGGTGATTAATCAGACTCAGAATGGGAGTTTTTGTGTTTTAATACTAATACAATAACTGCTTCTATTGTTATAGATATACTGATGTCTTGTATAACACTATAAACTACTAGGAAAACACTGCTCTTCTTTAATCTATCTATGGAATTTCCGTGAGAGATTTTTTTTTTTTGCTGTTTGAGGAACCACATTGTTGACAAATACTTCAAACAGTCTCAAGAGGCTTACCCACTGCTGTTGGTATCAGAAAATGACAGTTTAACTTATCCTTATAAAGCCTCTGATGACATGTAATTTAAATAACTTGCCAGACTTGCTGAGCTGGTTTGCCTCAAAGGCATTAAGGCTGACCAGTTGGTGATCTATTACGGTGTTATAGAATCGGTACTGAAATTATTTTAGCAGTAGGTATATACAGAACAAAAAATCTTCAACAGAGAAGAGAATAAATGAAAATAAAATTGCACTATCTCTTCTGGCGTGACAAAAAATATTTTCTTCCTGTCTTCCCTAGTAGCTGAACTTTTTTCAGTGGTGATTCACAGAACTGCTTGCTGAGGTACTTCAGCAACAGAGTACATTTCCAGTTCAGACCCGAATGAATTTTGTGGGATGATCAAGAAGTTAAGCACTGATGGTGGTTATTACATCTTTAAAAATTACTCTACTTACACAGTTGGAAATAGCTAAAGCCTTCATGTCTGACAAATGTTGCTTGTAATGAAAATATTTACATTCCCCTAACTACATAGACTGTCAGATGTTGCTAAAATTACAAGTCTTGCACAATACTGAAGGCAACATGAATGATTGTCAGCCACTAAAAGAAACGGGTTCTGTGTTCCAAAAAGCCTTATCAACTCTAGCTTCTCTTTTTAAAACTTCTTTCTGTGCCTCAAAAAGTACTGACTTTGTTTAGTGGGGCAATGTTATCACTTCTCTTTCAGTCCTTGACACACAGGATACCAAGAGAATAGACTCATTTTCTATTTGTCTGACTGCTGTTTTCTGCAAGGGCTCTTTGAACTATAATCTATTTTATGGCTAATCTTTTTAGTTTAATTTCCTATTTATTGGCATAACTGACAAGGGAGAGGTAGTTAAATAGCATTCCAAATTCCTCATCCCTATTAAGGGGCAAAGGAATTTAAGTACCCAGAGAATGCAGATATGGTGCAAGATGAGCTTTAACACCCCAGTATTTTTGACACTATATTTTGGAATTTCTCAGCATTCTCATCCATATCTTGCTTTTCAAGGGTTCATTGTTCTGTTTCTAGTGAGAAGCAGATATCTGTTCCCTGTCTACAGAATGGTAGATGGAAAGATCTCTTGATTATTCCTCTGTGTCACTCTTCTCTGCATGTCACATGCAGAAATGAGGGTCATTTCTAACAATGAAGTTTCTGAATAGAAGTTAACTAATAGCTCATGTGACCAGAGTCACAAAGTAGGACGTCCTTAAAACATACTAAAAATCTCTGGAGAAGATGGACTAGAGCTAATTTCTGAGCAATAGTTCAGAGGTTGGTACTTTTTTCACACATGTTCTGAAGTGCTTCTAACCTCAGCTTGCTTTGCCTTTCTTACTTTCACGAAGTACTTAGACGTTTTTGGAAAAAGACACTATGTAATGGCTAGGTTTTTAGTTCAGTGAGGTGCCTATGCATTGGAGTACGGGAGACTTAAAACAAAGGAATACAAGAATATGCAAAATTAATTGGATACTGTACATTCTCTAACTCCCTCCCTTTCCAGAAAGCAAAGATCTAAGATGAATGGGATCATCTTCATCTGCCTAGAGTTGGTGAACCAAAGTAAGAGGGGGAAATAAGATTTTAATTTGTTGGTGGTACTTGTCAGTAACAATCATCACAACCCTAGTGCCAAGGTGGCACGGAGTTGATTAAGACTTCTAGAACCACACACCTCCCCTTTGAATGCTCAAATAGGAGCAATTCCTGTTTACATTTACCAAGTTTTGTCATGGAGATTAACATAGCCCTAAATTAGCAGCTATAAATGGCAATTTCTCTATTAAGTGTTTGTAGAATAACCAGAAATATATTTACAAGTACTACAGAGTGGTGTTGATCCCCAAAAAGTGAATCTGTTAACTTTTCACTCCATAAAAAAGAGAAGAAAGTGGAAAGAGAAAACATAAGTAGTAGCACTCTTGGAGAAGGAGAAAGAATAATTCGTGACTATCTGTCCACATCCAATTGCTATATAGTATGATTCTTCATAACTCAACTGAACTGCTTCCTGTTTGTGCTTCCTTTAAAAACACGGTTATGCAGACATTGAGTAAATGAACTGAGAGATAGAAAGACTTTTTTTGCATTGTAAAAGCCGCTGGAAAAAATGTACTGGGAAATTGATTAAATTATGCAGGTGACGAGATGAATTCAGCAATTCTTTAAAATTTCATATTTATAGAATAATCAGTGAGTATAAGCAATTTTAAATCCTGACCAAATCATTCAGTAGGGAGTAGATTGTGAAAAGGAGAACTTATTAATACAGAGTGTATGCTTTTCAGCATTCATTTTTCACTCTGACAAAAGCACCAAGTACAAGAAGGTTCTCCCAAGTACTAAAATAGGCTGTGGCAAAGAAATTGGCAAAATGATGAAACACATACATGCCAGATGGCTGTCTTTTCACGTTCCAATGGAAGGCTGTCATAATTCCATTCTTGACCGCAGTTCTTTACATAAAAGACACCAAAAATAGAATGTATCAAAAAAACATATTCTACTGTGAGTATCAATTTTAGGAGTCCCGGTGCATAAAGGGAAATGACTGGCTACGTCACAATTATTTAAAATGTTTAACATCTCTGTGCAATAAAAAAAAAGAAAGCACAGGCTGCACAAAAAGCTATCTAAAGCTATCTAACAAAGAAATATTAAGTATAGTTTTGCATTTGAGCGCCTATTCCTTTTTCTAGATGTTAGGTGTCTTGTTCAATCAGAGCAGACTTATCTTTTGACAGTATCTAGTGAGCTGAACAAAATTTGCCTTTTTTAATCAGCAACTAATTGTCCGGTTTTGCACAGCAATTTACATGGAAATTCAGAAAAGGGCTCAACTCACCCAGAGGTGTTCAAACCTACCTCTCAGATCTATCCTTCCTGTTGAAGTTGCACCACAATTCAGCCATGTATGCAGGAGTTCCCTGGCCTGAACAAGAACGTGCAATTTCTGTAGTGTAGTAGACAAAGCACTTTGGGTATGGTCTCAATTTTGAGTTTGGTCATTTCATACCAGAGATACACTGAACTAAAAACTAAATATGAAGAGTGGGCAGTTTGGAAATTTAGGGGTTGGGCTCCTTCTTGCCTGTTCTTTTGGCCAAAATCCTCCCTCTCCCTCTTAGACAGTGTGCCAGAGATTGAGGATCACCTCGAATTTAGTCGAAAATGTGAGTTTCTCCGTTATGAACTAAGGCTAATACAGACATTCCGAAGTGGTTTCTTGAATGTAGGAGTTTGATTTCTGCTTGAAGTCCACTTCAGTTGTCCAATATGAATCTCACTATCAATACTTTATTCAAGTAACTGAAAATTTATGTTCTACTTCTAGGCAATATTCTTCCAACAATATTTTAAAGAGCAGAGTTTGAAATGACGGGCCTTTCCAAAACAAGAGAATACTTCAAATTTGTTACATACATACGCTTTCTTATGGTTAAAGAAATTAAAAAGGAAAGAAGCTTTACAGTGGCATGTTCTTAAAAGTTCTCTTTTTACTTTTTTCTGTCTAATCTCTGCAAAGCAAACCAGGAAAATATTTCTTCTTAAAAGTCAATTATGGATTAGACAATACAAGACCAATACTGATGTAATCTACTATTCTTACTGAAGATATTTTTACTGAAATAAAATTTCTTACAGGAATTTGGATAAGGGGAAGGTAAAGGCAGAGATACAGTTTTCTAATAACTGGATAAAACTAGACAGAAGTAGGATGGTTTGGCAAAAAAACCCGTGAGAAAATAACAGGCACGTTAAAAACAGAGTAGAGAGAAATTATCAATAGTAGTTTTGAAATTTGTTATATCACAGGACGTATAAAGACTGGTCATTGAAAATAAGGCCTTCTGGAAATAATAATTTATAATAGAAGAAACTGCAATTTATTTTTTTCCGTATTGTATCAGGGATGCATTAAAAATGGAAAGTCGAGTATTTTGAACATAAAAAGCTGAGTAAGTGTATGAGAAGCAAAAGATATTGACACCAAAATGCCTTCAAAAACAAAGAGGTGTACATGAAAGAAAAGGAACTCATTATGGTGTGCATGTCTTTGTGCAGGAATCTTTGCAGTTAACTCAAGATATGAGAATGGTGTTTCATGGTGTGTCTCCTCAGGACATCAGTGGCACACAGAAACAGTTGACAAGATACATGTGAGCGAAGTCACCTATGCATGCTGTCAAACAACTCAGCCCTCTGTTTCACTTCACTCTGCAGATCATTGACTGTTCACACTGCTTGTGTGTCAGTTTGCTCCTGGACTCTCTTTTGAACTGTCACAGCTAGTTTCCTCTCAGGGAAACTTCAGGTGGGGATAATTTACTCCGAAGCAAACCTATAGGCAGTTCGCATCTGCACCACCACAGTCATAGGCATGTATGTACGTTGAGTCTTCCACAGCAAAGCCAGACCTCGACTGCCCACAAGTTCTCATATCATACTTCCAGCCATGCGACACACACTTTTGTTATAATTTTATAAAAACACCACTTCTGGTCTACGCAGGACCTTAGACTTCCTCAGGAACCCTAAGCCCTATGAGGATGGATGACCTCAGCAATGTAGATTGCCTGCGATGCCAGAAACAGCACAGCTGTATTAGTGAGGGGCTTAGCCCAGATTAGTAACCCTCTTACTAGCTGTTCTATTACACTGCATACATACATATTTAGAATATCCACTCCTATGCTTGAATTAATACAGCAAGTGTCACATAAGAAGACAGAGCTTGCTGGGTCCTGGCCTGCTGTATGCTGTGTACGCACACCGATAGTTTCTCAAAACAAACAAGTAAAATAAAAGGTGTAGGAGTTCAATATTAACAGGAACATGCTCCCAGGGTTGCAGATGCACTTGTTGGTGGATTGTTGAAAAATGGTTCGGTTCAGAACACAAAAGCTTCACACTGTCAGTGTCATTCATTTAATATTGTATAACATTTTATTAAAACATATCTCAAAGTTATTTACAAAGCAAGCTACTATCTTCCAAATACCATAACAAAACCCTAATGAATGCGTGATGAGTTTTCCATTCTCTAACTTCTTTACCTATTCACAGCACAGGGAGCCAGAGGACACAGGCTGAACATTTTGGATGCACAGTTCATTCATGGAATAAATT
The DNA here is from genome assembly GCA_008711295.1 of Anarhynchus alexandrinus. NCBI lineage: Eukaryota > Metazoa > Chordata > Aves > Charadriiformes > Charadriidae > Anarhynchus > Anarhynchus alexandrinus. Next base: position 5,730,986 of record VUYV01000009.1, on the reverse strand, counting down.
TCTTCAAAATTCAGGGAGTATGTTTAATATCCAGGGTCCTTTGGAAATAAATGTATGTTATAATATATTAAAGACAGCTTGATAGGACTAAATGAAGATTCTGCAACCATTTCTATGTGTATGAGCACTTATCTTTTAAATTATCTCTGTTATTACTGGTTCATATTTACATTTAACTAACACATAGAAATCTTGTTATCAATCTTCTCACTCAAGTAGATATACCTGAACAAAAAACTCATTTTTATAATACTGTTTGTAATTTTCATAAGAATAAGATGGTATCAGGGGCAGCATCACTATTTATGCCTGTAGCCAAAGAGTTAATATTATTTTCATTTTTTCCAAAATTGTTCATATGAAAATTACACAACCTGAAACTAGTTAGAAAACTAAAACACTGCCAAAATTTATTTGAAAGGATTTGAATATTTATCATATTATCCACCTCTTTTCCCTAGTTATAGGGAAACTTTACAATACTTAGATAGCAAAAACAGATTAGGGGAAGAGTACAAATCAAGAAATATTTCTGCTTACGGGACCGAAACATACACTACTATGTCAGGTTTGTCTGTTTCCTTAGAGGAGAAAGAAAAAACAAACAAACTAACAAAACCAGAAATAGGGGTGAGAAAGCAAAAAGCAAAAACTCTTTAAAAATGAGGCTTCGGTCTTTATGGCTTTGACACTATGCTGGCTTTCCACCAAGATTTCTGTAGAACAGTGTGCGGAGGCAAAATGTTCTGCACTGCTTCTAGGACATACACTTTCCTTTGCCAAGTACGCCAGGGCTCGCTAACACGCTCACACACTGTCGGTGTTTAAAGTCTAATCTAAAAAAAAATCCACTCACTAATTTGAAGGGAAATCAGTGTTCACGTCTTGAAGAAGATTTGAGTCAAACCTACCTACCTCAGTTTAAATCATTGGCTCAGAGAATTCAAACATTTCCATTATGTTTGGAACAGTGAGCCACTCCCTCCGGCAGTGCCTGAAAGAGCCACTTCTTCTCCCTTTCTTCCTCGCCTTTGAAATCGGTTTCTCTCACCATAGGAAACATGCTGGCAAATTGTGAAGTGCAAAGAATTATTAAGATAAGTTATTGAAAGAGGTGGGAATAGAAATCGGGAACTCTAGGCCTAATTCATGCGCCTTGAGGCTAAAAAAGAATTATATAATATGGGGTTTGCTGTATAAGACACCCACTATTATACATTACACAAGAAAATGCCTCTCAGAAATTTTTATGGTAATGATTTTTACTTGGTTGGCAATGCCAAGATATCAGCACCTTTTAAAAAATGGAATAAGAAACTACTGTATATTCCATGCATCTTAATGTTTCGATCTATATAAAGAATCCACTAAGTTTATTATACTATCTACTTGATTTGAAGGGGGAGGAATTAATGAAACGCCAAAATCCAGTGAGGCATGTCTCAAAAACTTACTAAATTACTTGTTCTGTCACTGGAATGATGACATTTGAAAAGGTCTTTACTGAGATCAGAGAACTGATTTTTCATCGCAGCAATCTTTCTGTGGAAAAAGCAAATTATTTGCTATAATCTATAGTCAATATACTCTTTCACAACTAGAGAAATAAAGTACATCAATAAAAGAATGATTTTAAAACAGAGAAGGTGACAAGAAAAATAGTCATTCCAAAAGCAGCAGTTGCTTCTGGTCATTCAGACTCAGCAGAAAATTAATCTTTAGGAGATTTTCGCACTGCACCGGAAAGTTTAGAGCACGTTATATATATATATAAGACTTAGGCAGCAATTTTTTGGATGTTTTTTCTTCCTTTGTTATTATTAGGGTCACTCTTAAGGCCTTTGGTCTGAAGATAGGCAGGTAGGGAGTTTTCTACTGCCATCTGTTGATGAATTAGGAATAGGATTGAAGTCCACTGGACAACGAGCTTGCTCCCCCCATCCTTTTCGTGAGCAAGAGGGAATTGAAGCTTGGAAAAGAGTCAGTCTGCATTGGCTTTCCCCAGGAGGCTCTTTGGGACTCATCAGAAGTACATGAAAACTCCAAAGGGCGTGGAAAGAAAGAAAAGGTTCTGTTTGGACTCGATGATCCCAAGGGTCTCTTCCAACCTAGACAATTCTATGATTCTATGATTCTATGGTGCTGCTCAAAGGTCATGTGATTGATCCCATCCTGCCACCAAAGGTTTTGCAAGGAAATGATACGGATGTGATTGCAGGAAGGCATCTTTGCAGTAAAAGAGCACTTTGGCAAAGGGGCAGAGGGCAGCAGCAGAAAACCTAGTTCTGGTTATTTACTTCCACTTTGACATATCCTGAAGATTTCAGAAGCTAACCCAAAAGCATAATGGATCAAAACACGGTTTTAAATATGCATAGTGCCTCGCAGTTATTGTAGTGCAAAAAGACAAAGAGAAGCATATACACTCAAACAGTACTTGAAGGACGGTGATTCTAGTTGAATAAGAACATTGTTGTTTGGTAGATAGTTTCTGCAAACACACAGACTGAATGTGCCTAAATCTGTATTTATTACCAATTTTGGACAGAAATATAGTAAGATTAGTAAGGCAATAACATTTTTATATATATATTTGTAGGCATACATTCTTAATACATGATTGTTGCAGAGAACTGCAAAAATACTTTCTGTATTAAAGTCTGATCTATAAAAAAGCACAATTTCTAGAAGAAGCCTAATAGGTCTACTTTTTCTGTTTGCTTTTAACAGCAAGTCAGTTTCTGTAACACTCTTTCTTCACTGTAACTTAACATGAGTACTTATACATTGCTGGGAAGAATGTAGTTAATTGTCCATTTCATTATCTTTTCTAGCAAAGAAAAAGTAAAAGTCTTCCATGAAACTTTTTAAAATTTTAAAATTAATTGAGGCTAGTATAAATTTGCCCCAAGTACCGGTTTAATAGCTGCAAGATAGAAAAAGTTGATATCTAACTTCAACTGCTCATGAATAGAATTAAGTATATTTTTTCTTTTTACTCTCTGCTTCACTGCTGATGTGACACATATCTTAAGCCTTACTGGTTGCGAACTGGTGATTTTCAAAACTCATGGGGTTGTAAGTGTTCTTATAAACAACTGGCTAATTTGTTCCTGGGACACTTCTTTGTCCCCAATTGCCGAATCTTTGGGAGGCTTAGGGAAAACAAGTTTCACTCAGTGAAAAAAAAATAATCTCGGACTAAAAAGTTCTCCTGCTGAAACCCAAATACTCCACATCAAACACAAAGGACTGTCAATCTTGAATTTGAATGATCACTCAGTCCCTTCTGCAACCAGAAAACTGACCCCCTTGTAAACTGCTTAGGTCATATGAAGACTTGATCGACAAGGCAGCACTGAGAGACCTACTTGCTTGAGAGTATCTCAGATCTGCAGGACAGCACAACCCACTGACACCAAGCTACAACTAGCACCAGGCAACTAAAGAAGTGATATGACAAAGGGATATTTACTTATCTAATATAGTTTGCTGAGATCAGAGAGACAAAACACTGGCAAGAAGCTTTTCTGAACTACTGCGTTGTCCTTTTCTCCCCCGTTTCCCATTTTTTCACACTGCTGTACTTGACCATCTTCTTTCCTTCAGTTTGCTACTGCTGGCAGCGCCAGTCTGGGCACAGAGCCTAAGTTAATACATTTGTTGGATTATTCTCGGTTCTGTGTTTCACCTTTAATGCTGGCACCTTTCTCTAGTGAGAGCAGCCTCACTCAGTGGGAAACGCTGAACTAAAGGACTCAAGTGCAATTGGTGTTTTACTAATTGTTCATATAAACCAGTGGCTGACATATTCTTCTGGAGCTTTCCCCACATAGATTATCGGGTTCTTTTATGCAATGTTGATATCATTTTCTTGGTTTTACATCTCAGTTCAGTATTTGCATTTGAGTGAACATTGCATGTTAGGAGACCCAGGGAAGGCATTTTGGTTTTTTAGGCCTTTTAAGTGGAGGTTAAAGTTAGAGGTCCTTGCAAAGACCAAGTAGAGCACCAAGAAATTTGCTTCAGATAACTTGGCAGAAAGATTACAAGTAAAACCTTTTGATTTTGAAATTCAAATACAAAATTCTATAGTAAAATTTGATTATTCAATTTCCTTCAGCTTTTTTCTCCATGAGGATTTTTCTTTCCAAGATTGCCTGATGTTGGGTCTTTCTCAAGTAGTAAATTTCCTCAAGTAGTACATTTTCCCAAGTAGTAAATTTTCCCAGAATGTCTAATTCTTTCTGTGTCTAACTACAGCAGTGAACAGCCCAAATTTTGCCACATATTTGATGCTTCCCTTTATCATATGTGAGAGGCATAGTCTTGTAACGTTTTCCTTATTTCCTCTCCCACTACCTCCTCAACACAGTAACCTTCACACTGAATGAGAATAGCTGGATACAGCTTCCTGCATGGCTTCTCAATTGCTGGCAATTTAGTTGGCCAGATGGGGTTTCTGTGGAGAAATGTGAAGGTTAAGTGTGCCCCTGCAGAGCTCTTGGCTCCTGCTGACTCAGCAAGTGAAGGACACAATCAAATAGTATAACTTCCACCTCTTTTCTCCCATTCTTTATATCCCCTTCTGTTTTCCCTCCTTCCACTCATCCCGGACTGTGTCTCTACTACTATTTCAGGTGACTTTTTTTTTTTCCAATTAGGATCTGCAGTAGCTTGAAATTAGGGGAATCTTTACCAGTCTTACTCTAAAATCCTACAGGGAAAATGTGAAGTCGCAGAGACTAAAGTGAGGCATGAAGCTTTAGCAGACACACGAAGCTGAAGCAGTGTGTGTGGATAATATGAAACGGTAGCTCAGAGCTCTTCAGCCAGGAATGGAGGATAGCGCAGTGTCTGCATATTGTCTCTGGATGAGTGGCAGAGTGAGGCATCAGTTGGTTTCTGCTCTTACCGATACTAGGAAAGCATTAAAGGCAGGAGCAGCAGCTGAGATATAATTTTTTCCGGAGAAGCCTTAAAAAAGACTAAGTGAGGGCAGATATTGAGGGAAATGAGATTTAAGCCCCATTATAAATGGAAATGTCTTCAAATAGAGTAATTTTGAAAATATGCTGAGGCACCAGTCCATTTAAAAGTCATGGGAACATATTCATTAGCCACATTAAAGTGAAGGAAAGTCCCATAAGACACGCTTACATTTACAACTGATTGACTTCAAAATGCCTTAAATTGGCACGTAGATATTTTTTTAAAGAATAGACAGCTCTGGGAAACAAAACACTGAAGAAAGCCAGCTAGTCAAACAAAACACCTTGTCAAGAGCAAGCTACCAGCAAGCAGGATTCTGGACACAATACACTTGTACATCAAATAGGAGAGTTTGGCTCTCTGACATCCGTCTTTAAAATGGAAGTGTATCCCTTTTTTAGAAAGGTATGCTTTTTTCTTCATAAATATGTGTTAAGTCCAATGAAACAGCCACAAGATGGGAATATTTTCGTCTCTCTCCAGTTTGCACTAAGGTTTAAAGAAGAATCACAGAAATCCTACTGCTGCAAAGATAAGGCAAGAGCTGGATATTTAAAAGCTTGCTTTTCCCTTTAAAAAGGGCAAAATATTATTTTTAAAATAGTATTTCCTGACTGATTAATCCTCCCTCTGGCCCAGAGGTCAGTTTTTTTGAATCAGCAAGTCAGACGTGACAGCGGCCTTGAATGGTGGTTTTGATGAGAGTGCTTGTGTGGTGAGAAAGCACTATTACATGGGCTGTGCTCAGCCTCAGACCTGACATTTCCAGCATGACTGAGGATCAGTTATGATATTTCCATTCTTCTACAGGTAGTTAGTTGACGTCTAATCCTTCTTGCTAATTAAAAACAAAGCTGTTTTCGAAAAAGGCACTATTTCTGCTTTTAAAGTACATAGAAAAAAAAGCAGCCTGAAGTATTAGTTCCAAGTCTTTCTACAGATGAATCTAACCTGAGAAAATTGACCATATTCTGTACATTGCTGATAAATAATTTTTATCTCCTATTGACAACTCTTAGCAGTTCACGGAATTTTACATCTGTCAGCAGCTGCTTGCCAAATATTTTCTTGCTATTATCAGGTAACCAAATATAAATATATACATACAAGAATATGTATATACGTTGGTTAAGAATCTCTGAAATGGGGCCTAGGTAAATCAGTTTATCTGGAATGACATTTTTCCTCAACAGGAAATTATCCTCAGGTTTACTGACCTGTGCCCTCAGGGTTGTTTCTTCATTAGAACTCAGAGGGTTGTGATCAGTGGCACGAAGTCTAGTTGGAGGCCTGTAACCAGCGGTGTCCCCCAGGGGTCAATACTCGGTCCAATTTTGCTCAATATATTCATTAATGACCTAGATGAGGGGACAGAGTGTATCCTCAGCAAGTTCGCTGATGATACCAAACTGGGAGGGGTGGCTGACACTCCAGAGGGCCGCGCTGCCATCCAACATGACCTGGACAGGCTGGAGAGCTGGGCAGAGAAGAACCTAATGAGGTTCAACAAAAGCAAGTGCAGGGTCCTGCACCTGGGGAGGAAGAATGCTAAGCACCAGTATAGGTTAGGGGTGGACCTGCTGGGAAGTAGTTCTGAGGAGAAGGATCTGGGGGTCCTGGTAGATAGTAAATTATCCATGACCCAGCAATGTGCCCTTGTTGCCAAAAAGGCCAATGGAATCCTGGGCTGCATAGGGAAGAGTGTGGCCAGTAGGTCGAGGGACGTCATTCTCCCCCTCTACTCTGCACTGGTGAGGCCACAACTGGAATACTGTGTCCAGTTCTGGGCTCCCTAGTTCAAGAAAGACAGGGAACTATTGGAGACAGTCCAGCAACTAAGATGATTGAGGGACTGGAGCATCTCCCTTATGAGGAAAGGCTGAGGGAGCTGGGACTCTTTAGCCTAGAGAAGAGAAGGCTGAGGGGAGACCTTACTATGGTGTACAAGTATCTAAAGAGTGGGTTGAAGGAGGATGGAGCCAGACTCTTTTCAGTGGTTCCCAATGACAGGACGAGGGGCAATGGGCACAAGTTGGAACATAGGAGGTTCCGTTCAAATACACGGAGAAACTTCTTTACAGTTAGGGTGACAGAGCACTGGCACAGGCTGCCCAGGGAGGTGGTGGAGTCCCCTTCTCTGGAGATTTTCAAGACCCGCCTGGATGCAGTCCTGAGTAATGTGCTCTAGGCAATCTTGCTTAAGCAGGGGAGTTGGACTAGATGATCTCTAGAGGTCCCTTCCAACTCTGAAAATTCCGTGATTCTGTGATTCTGTGATTCCTTCCTGAGATACAGCACAGTGGCCAAGAGGGTTGCCAGAAATTTGAGGGAAGGTGGACGTGTAAAAGAGTTTTGCTGGAGGAAAAGGAGGGACAGAAAACATACCTAACTGTAGCCTAACAGTTAGGTTACTTAATTGAATATAGGGTGGCTGTATGTCAACCAACTTTAAATAAGTTTTGTAACTACCTAAATGTTCTACATTACATATTCCTTTGAGAAAAACAGAGATATCCCTGGATGAAGGGAAGTGACTCTTGTCATCTTTTTCACAGATAGATATTTCAACCTAACCTAACCCAAATAAAATTACTGAAGGCAATTTAACCGGTGACCCAAACTTTTGTTTACAGAACAATGTTTAGTTATTACATCTATGTCGCCCCTCTGGACTTGACCCTTTCTAATTCCTTTCATGGAATCCATTTCATGTCCGAATCTTCTATCTTTCAAGTCTTTCCACTAAATTACATTCCATCTGTGAAGCCTATAAAGCCTTAATCATGCCTTCTAACAAATGTTATCACACTTATATAGCAAAAGATGCCCAGAGAGAAGACAGAACATTTGGGAACTTTTACCATCTGTGCGTCTCCCACTTATGCTTATTCAAATATCCTTCCCCCTACCCCAGTTCCTTCTTCTCCAAAGTGTTATCTACCTAAATTCATTTCCTTTTTTGGAGATAGGGAACTTTGCTGTCCTCTGTCTGCAATAGAAATTACTATATGCCACAGAATTTTATTAAAAGGGCATCATTAGGGTTAAAAAATTAAATGGTTATTTCATAGTTAGAAAAATATCGAAATTAAGTTATAGGTGGAATCGTAGTTCCACTCATTTGTACTTGTGCCGTCTGACATAGTCTTTCATTAGAGTCATACTTTTTCCCCTCAGGGCCCCTACTTTCTCCATTGTACAGAACTGACCTTCTCTGAAGTAGAGGAAAACAGTGTTTCATAGCGTTAGAACATCGTACTTTAAAACTGGAGACTGACACTCACTTCTGTCATAGAATTCCCCCATGATATTAAGTCACAGAACAAAACATTTTGGTTGTGATTTCATCTGTTTCTGAGTTCTTACCTGAAATCCTGAGACTGATTTGCAGAACAGTGAGCGTCCCCTGGCATACCTTATGTCAGTGAAAGTTTTGGTTTGCACATGTAAAAGCTACGTCATTCTAATTGGATGTCAAACATGGACCTAAAGTATGGACCTAAAAGGCTCAAATTAGATATCCTGAATCTGTGGATATTTTTGACCCGCATCTCCGTATTACCTTCCCATGTGTAATACTGGAATCATAATAACCCCCAGTAAAATACAGTTCTTCACAAATTAAATAACATTTTTGAATATTTTAGGCAATACATTGATGCACATCATAAAAAAACCATTTAGTAATTCTGTGTCCAGGATGTTATTTGAACAATGTGCAGTAAATAAAGTCTTGAGACAAACGCTGAACGTGGAAAAATAAAAATATTAAATAATATCTTATTAGGTGTAACCTTACACATTAGTTCTGTGTAGTTAAATAAAAGTATTGTTTAATTTATGAAAATGGGGGGGTAATTATTTATTTATTATTTGTTTGTTAATGTGCGTTTAATTGAATTATTTATTTATTTATTTTATTCCTAATAGAAATCCGGTGGAGAAAGAGTATGTAAATATGTAATTAGACTGCAATCAAACATTGCAATGGATGGTGCAGTGTCATCTGAACTAAGGGTCTGCTGACAGTATTATTCTGATATTTTCTGAGTGTTTGATGTGGCAATATGAATAATGTTCTTGACAATAGTTTGGGGGATTGTATATTAATTTTTTTGCTATATGATTTCCCAGCCAAAACCCAACCAAAAAACCTGAAAACAGAACATAAGTTTAATCATATGCTATGTTAACGATGTTTACATGGTTGGTCGTCAGGACCGTATCTTTTTGATCTGCTGAATAAGCATTTGCTATTTGAATTACAACTAAGCATGTACAATGTTACCATTGCTTATGGAGAGCATGAATGAAATAACTTTATAGTAAATTTCACAGCTATTTTTATATCTTTGATACTTAGGACAGTCAATAAAGTTTCATCATCCTTTTCAGGATCCTATTCAGATCTGACTTTCATCCCTCTGCGTTCAAACATGGCAGCTTCCTGCTTCACATTGCTATGTCCCAAAAGAGGGGTCACATAATACTAGAGGAAAGTAGTTTCTGGGCAAAGAACTGAAACTGCCAAGAAAGTATTTGTCAACCACATGTTGGGCTCACCCAATGTGAATGAAATCTTTCAGGAATTTATTTTCTAAAAATGTAAAGTCCTTACCTATCTTACATAAAATTCAGTTTTTTAGTGGATTGCAACTTGAACAAACTTGGGTGGGTGGATTTTAGTATTCAGATGAAATACTCACAAAAGCTAGCCTCTTGAAAGCTCAAGTTCATAGTGAAATGTATTTTCATGAAATTATTTAAATGCCTGCTGAATGAAATTATTTAAAATTGAAATTATTTAAATGCCGTGCTGAAATTATTTAAATAAGATTGTCTATAAATTCCATCATGGGTAAAATAACCTAGCTTCTTTATCAGTTATCATTGAATCAACTTCATTTTTTTCAAAAGTTTAACTATAGCTTCAGACCTGGAAAGAAGTTACACGGTAAAGCTCAGTAAAGTAATAAACAACTAAAAAAAAGAGAGAGAGATTATTTGAAGTGTCATCAAGTCATAATATCTGATGTTATCCTTCTTACTTATAACTTTCAAAGTAGTAATAATACCAAGTTAAGTCAATAACTTCTTCCAAGAATGACACTTTGGATGAAAACTAGAAAACTTTTCTTCTCATTACTTTCTGTTTATGAACTTTTTGGAACTGTAGTAAATTAAATATACCCTCTTTAAACCACACTACGAGTCATGTAGTCTCCCTTGAGAAAAAAATAAAATAAAATCGAAGTTTAGTACAAAAATGTTATTTTTTTTTTAAGAAAAACAAAAGTTAATAAATAAAAGAAAAATAACTTAGTTAAAAAGTGGATTCACCCAGCTGTGCTGATGCATAGTTTTAAAATGGAAACTGGAACTCCCTCAGCTTTCTGAAACCTGCTTTTTCTCATTGTGCACTTATAAAACTTGAATTGTATTTGTTCATAAAATTAAAAAAAAAAACCTTCCTTATCTTCACCCCCTCATTATTCTATTTCTAATCTTCTCTTTCTGATCTATCTCTCTAAACTTCTCTAAGGTACTTAATAGAAGAATCTTCATGGAAGGATATATTCTAATATCCAGATTTTGCTTGTTCATCAAGGACTTAAAATTATATATATACACACACACATTTTCTGTACATTCAGCCTGGTAACATCTGGTAAATGGTAACATCTGTCTTCGTTTGGATTGACCTTTGACATTCTGGACAGCTCTGCTCTGGTAAAATGCCAAACCCATGCATGTTTTTGGTTTCTTTTCACCTGGTTCTCCACCTATGCACTATTCAACTCTTTGAAGGTGCTGTGCTCCTTTGGGTCAGATATGGCCTCTTTTGTCCTGGAATGATCTACCTACCTTTTCACTCTCATTCTCCTTCTTTTAATATGAAGCATTCAGATGTGCAAAATAATGAACTTGCAGATGAATGATGTAGACAATATGTAGGTAATACATAGACAAGACAGGCACGCAAACATGCAGGGGTAAAATAGCAGAATATGTAAATAGTATATCACCTTGTAGACTTTAATGAAATGCCAAATGTAAACTTTCAGATCTTAGTCAGAGAATTGCTAAGAAAGCAATGGCTTCACTTTTGCAGAACATGCTATAAATAAGCAAAAAATAAGTACATTTATTGTTATTTACCTAGAGATACCCAAATAAATTACATATTGTTTCAGCTTTCAACAAGGATTGTTATGTTGAAATGAGGAAATGGATTAATGAAAGTTAAGGTCTGGAAGAAGAATTATCACATCTGAAATAAAATTAATTCAAAGACTACAAAATGCTAAAATCAGAGTGTCTTATAACCTTCACTCCAGAATCCTGAAGGAATTAATACATACATCTAAAGGGTCTGGAACAAGAATTCTTAATAAGTACATCAAGATGAGCATTTATGGAAAATAGCAAATGGCCTGCCTACATTTGAGATGGGAAGCTGAAGGTAGGAAATAAATAGATTTCTCAACGTGATTTTTAGATGGTTTTAGAACGCAAAGCTTCAGAGTACATTTTGAAGCAAAGAATGAGTAATGGCACAGAAGTACAAAGCAAACTTAATAAAATCTATCTAAAGGTTTCAAAGAGTAGATACCATTTACCTGATATCTTTCTTTAATAACTTATCTTCTAAGCAAGGCAAGTGGAGAAGGTCTCACCTATCTGGATTTCAAAACAAATTCGACACTATCTTAGAGGAAAAGTATTAGTTAAGATTGAGAAGATAAAGAATTGGCTAATGAGGAGAGGGCAACGGATTGTGTTAGGTGTTTGCATTGTTACATGATAGCTCTTAAGGGGTTCTTTGTGGGCAGTCTTGCAATAGACCTTTTTGACACTTAAAGACTAGATCACGAAAACTTGGAGCATGCTGCTGAAACTTGCTGGTAAAAGAAGTCTGAGAATCATCAAGATCATAAAAACATACAGGAAGAATCAGATGACCTTGATGACTTCTGTAATAGAAATGGGATTAAACTTAATAGTACAAAGAGCAGTGTAACAAGATTTTCTGCTATAAGCTGCGAGTTCATCAGCTGGAAATGACAGAACCAGCCAATCTACTAGAGAAGGACTACCAGCCACCAAAACATAATGCAGCTATGAGAAATGCTAATATGGAGTATTGAACAAGGTATTTCTGGGAAAGAAAGGGATGTTTAATGATATTACATCAGATAGAATAAGCCTTTGTGATGGAAATCATGAACAATTCCTGTTCTCCATATTAAAGAAAGATTCACTGAAAGCTTCACTAAAAATGGAATGGAGGTGAAGGGGAAGTTGTGATGTCAGGAATGCAGAACTTAATTCATGAGAGGAAATTGAAAAATCTTGTATTGTTTTGTAAACAAGACTAAGATGAGAGAAATGCTCTCTGTAAACACATGAAGGGGTAAAAAGAGCCTGTGGATGTTTATAGTGAGGTATTGAACTTTGAGATCAAGATCATCATAAGAATTTTAGCTATATATAAATACATATTTTTAAAAATATGGGGTTTTTTATGTACATGAGTGCGTGCACTAGTGGGGGATAGGACTCAGCACCCAAGGATCCACTGCCAGTTTATTCTGAGTCATAAACCTGATCTCTGTGGTCAGGCAAAATAACACTTACACCACCAAGTGGTTTAATGGCATTTATTGTGATTAAAATGCACATCATTTTCTTCTCCACTCATCTGCTTAAGATCTACATGAATGCTTTAAACATCATTCACTCACTAGGTGCCTAATGCAAAGCTTATTTAGTCAAAGTACTTCCATTGACTTCTGTATGCTTTGGATTAGTTTCTATATCCTTACCCATCAACCAGCTGCTGCATGCTTCCAGTTTTATCGCAATATTAGACTGCTTCTCTCTTTTTCCCATGATCTTAAAAGGCAAAGAAAGAGGTATACTTTGGTTTGCCCTGTCTGTTCTTTAATGTGCTTAGATTGCAGTTATTTCCTGCTGAGCTCTGGATGAGGTTTAGTTTGTTGAAGAGCAACTTTTTAATCATCTCACAGAATGAATGAACTGGAAGATATGTCAGGCTTCTATCAGAAGATGAAAAATGTGGAAACTTATCAGTACCTCTCTTCCTCTAGATATATTGTAGGTCATAAAACCCCACTCTGTACAGTACTTATTACTCTTATAAAGGAAGCTCAAAATGTAATTATGCGAAGGATGATCACCAAGAAACTTTGCAAAACAGTTGAAGCGGGCATAAAAGTATGGCTGCCTGTGCATGGCAAAAAGTGCAAAGGAGGCAGCAGGAGAGCAAACGATTTCAAAGACAGGCTATGTCGTCTTCCCCACAGGAAGGGGTGGCTATAACCCCTTCACTCTTATTTTGGAGAATTAAGGTAGCAGTGAAAAACATTTCAGAAGCAAAGCTGATCAGCATTGTACCAGCATATAGATCGGTGCTTAACAGCATAAAATATATTTGGCAACTGGATGGACTTGGCTTTATTTTTTTCCTATTGATGCTGACAGGATCCTGTTTTAGGGTGGTATAAGCAGGGCCTTCCCCAGCCTCTAATTCTCATTTTGGCTAAATATCAAAGCTCTTCACTAGGCCTGTGCAGTACAGGCATGGATATATATGTTTATGTTTTCATCTGGTTTAGGGAGAGGTGCGAGGGTCTCCGCCTCTTCACACTTGCTTTCTCTTGCTCACCGTTAACAGTAGATGATAGCAGGTGAATAGCCCTTTCTTTTTTTCAATGAATAGTCATGCCTCTGTTAGGGTCAAACAAAGGATTAAGGAAAAAAGGGTATGCTTCTGGACTGTACAGCTAAATAAAGGTTATAACAACATGACCTCTAAGGATTCTTAATGTTGCACTTTTCATATGAAAAGAAATGGCAAGTCTAACATTATAAAATACCTAGTAAAGCACTTTTAATCATTGCAGAACAAGGCCAAATAGACTGTCTAATAAGCAATCGACAGCTCGGTCCTATTCTAAATTACTTTCCTTGCCACCATACTTATTTCCCTAATTTATAGTAACTGTGTATTTATATGACCCATATTTCAGCCGTAGAGCAATGATTATTTTTGATGAAGTAGACAGAAATGTTAAAGCTCCCAAATAAGTAAGTAAGTATATGTGTAGACTTAAAAATTACATTTTAGGTATAGCCGATAACATATATCAGTGTTAACTTACAGAAGGGAACAGAGGACCACAGAATTCAATTATCCATAACAACGTTTGAATTTTGATATCAAAGGTTCTTCCTCTGAACTCTGCAGAGTTGCCATCTTGCTTGGATATTTTCTCTTCTGCTCAACAGGCAGCTGACACAGTAGACTCACGAAGGCATGCCAGATCTTTTATTCTATCCTGAATTATATTAATAATAAATTAAAGCTGCACAGGATGCACTAGGAATATCAGACAAAAGATTTTATGATCTGGTGAGTCTCATTTAAAAATGAAAGAAAACTTTAACTCACAGCAAAGATATATGCAGCATCCTGAAAAAAAAAAACAACAAACAACCAAAAAAACCCAACACCACAAACCAAAAAACCCCAACCAAACAAAACCCCAACGAAATGTAGAGCACAGAACTGAAAAACAATATTAGGTTGAGAAGCCTTCAGGAGTGTGTAAAGGCAAAATGGTTTTAGAAAAATCTCTGTACTCAATTCTGTATGTAAAGGATAGCTGACAGATATAAGTGGGAACAGGAGCTGAGAATAACTGTATTTCAATATATCTGCAACACTTTAGAATATTTTACTGCTATCCACCAAATTTCGTGATACAAGACTTTCCTTTGTATCTGTAGTTCTCTGGAACACAAACTTGTTTTAAATTCTCTTCAGAATGAGCTGCTTTGACGCTCCAGCAGTCTATCAAATAAAGTGGAAATGATTGCCATTTATTCAAAGACAAATATTGAGGTGAATCCAGAATATATTAAAAAAACTATAGAAGTGCAAAACTGTGGTCTGCTTAACTTAATCTGGAAAGATCCATTTGTTACTGGCTTGCTGGGTGACTGAGAAGGGATAATTTACAAAGCACTTTGAGACCTTCAGTGGGCTCACTATTGATATCAAGCTTGGAAATATTCTATCAAAAAATCCTACATTATTTCCAAAAGTAAGTCTGGTGTTCTCTGCTGGTGAATCCATACGCATATCAACTGTGCACATTTAATATTTTCAGTGACAATGAACACGTTTTTCTTTCTTTGTCAGTGCTACCTGGTTCTCATACATTTCATTTAAATTAAATCCAGCTTTAATTATCTCCCCTGAATGCCTCATTGTATCTCTTTATGTAGGATTTATACTAATGATTCATAATTTCCCTCTATTTTTAATAGGAATTCATCCAAACTCACTTTAAATGCTTTTTTCCCCCCCTATAGTTTACTTTTCATTAGAGAAATTGAACAACAGATGAATTAAAAAAATAAATCTACAAAATGATGGGGCTGGGTGCAGCACTCATTTATATCTCTGCAAATCCAGGAAAGCCAGTAGTTGCCTATGAAGCATAAATCTAAGCAAAATCTGCCTTCCCTCATGAAAATTCATATGCTTTTTTAAGACCTTTCATTAATTTTTCCTTCTGATTTTCAGCATAATCTGTCTGTCATTTCTACATGATTTTGAATGGTTAGAGTTTTTGTTAACATGTGGAAAAAAAACCCACTCTGTAAAAAACCTTTCATAACAGATTCTATAGAATAATGTCATTTTAAAAAGAAAAAAGAAAAAGAAAACCTCAAACTTAATCATTGTGATTTGTAAGGAATATATATACACTGCAGAAATTCTAGTAAACACAATCACAACCACTTTTGCTAAATGTTACTTTTCATCATGCTTTATAAATGTGAGTACTCAGAAATGCTGGTGGAATCATGCCTGCGCAAGAACCATTTATTTTGAACAGACCTCAGATATTGCTTTAAGAATGAGCAATTAAAATCATGTGAGATTTAACCACTGTTATCCAACACAGATTATCTTTGCTCTGTCAGTAACTTTTATGGTGCATTATCTAGTCCAAAATTCTCACGGAGAGTGAAAGAGAGAGGATTTAAACAAAGTAGCTGCTTCCATGCTTAGCTGGCGTTGTTAAATTAGCACAGGTGCAGTTTTTATCTGCTTATATCTGCGATTTCCTTATTTAAACTCCTAAGTTTTAATGTCCATCAGAAAGGCTGTTGCTGCAATGGATAATTTAATCACTTCTGCCCATTACATGCTACTACACAGCAAGCGTATTTGCAAAGCCGTGAAAGACACCGGGCAAGTGTCAGCACCCCCTATAATTCAGGCGACCTCCCGATATATTCCCTGCGACGAGCGGAGGGAGCTCGGAAGCGGCCGGGGGGAGGTCGTGGAGGGAAGGGAGGTGAAGGGATCGCGACGGCATTGCACCGGATCAGCACGACACTTTGGAAAGATGAAAGGTCACCCAGGGCTTAGTGCTGTTGTGGTGTCATTTCATCTGTTTGTCCCTTGGTGGAGTTCTTGAGTTAGTTTCTCCCTTCCCGTCAAATGGCTTTAACTGCTTTATGTGGGGCTTTTGTCCTTGTTTTTTCCCCTGCTTTCGAATTTGCTGTCATGTTTACTGTATTTAACCTTTTCCTCGTATTATTATGAATATGTTACTTTCAAGCCCACCGGAATATTTTTTTTTCCTTCGGGAACTTCTTTATTTGTGTGCGCGCGGGTGTGCGCGCCAATAGTAATAGGTAATGTATGTATAGAGTGGTACAGATATTTGAATAATCTGTCTCTCTTTAACCCGAGATGGATTCTCACTGCAGATCCCACAAGTAATTTCCCAGTGAGAGCCACCGACATTCCTAAACTGCGAGAAACAAATTGTCGCGGGCTGAAAGCGCCAAGCGCGGAGGCGAGTTCGGCCGCCGGCGGCAGAAACCGGGCTCCGCCGCGAAATGCAGATAAACTAGCCATTAATTGCATCTGCATATTTTAGCGATGACCCCACCCCACCCCTTTGCCCCCCCCNTCCAATCCACAGCTACAACGACAGCAAAGCCCCGCTGCAGAGCATCGGAAAGGGAGCTGCGAGGGGGGGGCGGGGGGGATGCAGGGATGCTGGGGGAGCTCCCGGGCTGCTTTAGGATTTCCCCACGTACAGCAGGCAGCGAATGTCAGCAAGACGGATTCCTTCCCACACGCGAGATGCCACCTCGGTGGCCTTATCAGATGTTCCCTTTAAGGACACAAGCTCTTACTTCCCCTCCGTGTATCTCCAGCATCTCGGGCTATTTTATTTATTACAGCCGATTACATTTGCGATCCTGCTCCCCGCTTGATCTCACCAGATCAGGAGGACAAATGTCGTGTCGTGGCTGAGCGCGTGTGGGCGTCTGTGTGCATCTGGAGGGGGG
>VUYV01000009.1:5672370-5710489 GCA_008711295.1 Anarhynchus alexandrinus | reverse complement strand
TTTTTTTTTTAAACCGCGTCGCGGATCTTTTCCCCTCCCCTCTGCCATTCCGCTTATATGGATGTAATTCAGAATCTGTGTTAATTCACGTGGGGGATCCAGTTACATCTTGTTCCGCTCCGGGTATATTTACGAGAGACCAATAATCGCCTTTGGACACATAGTTTTGTTGCTAACCTTTGAACTGAAAGGATCAAGTTCAGATCTGGTTACCTGCATTGGGACGGGAAGGAAGAGGAGAGAGAGAGAGAGAGAGAGAGAGGGAGAGAGAGAGACTGACTGCAATCTCATTTGTGAATCGCTCTCAGTGCTGCAGATCCAGATTGCTCTAACACATGCAGTGCAAATGCAGGTAAGGCACACACACAAACTGCGGATGCAAAAACAAACTTGGGACTGTTGTGTGTGTATGCTCATATCTACAGCCTTGCAAAATCTGGGCAAACGGCTTCTGCAGTTTCTGTATCGTTGCTTTGTGACTAATGACCTTGCGCAGAGTTGTTAAAAAAAAATCCTCTCCGGAGAAAGAGCTGAACATTTTAGGCGATCTCTGAAGATGGATTTGGGTGCTTTTCTGCCAACCAAAGGGGATATTCTGTGGACTGCTCTGTAATACACGGGGTTCTTCTCCTATCAGCTGTGCAGCTACCGACATTATTGGGATTTTTATTTTTTTTTCTTTACCTTTTTAAATTATTTTTTTTTAAAGAACTGCCCATTGCTAAGAGGATTTGGAGTTTCCCGGACACAAGCCCTTTGAATAAAGCGAATCACATTTTTTTTTCCCTGTGTGTGCAGAGAGGGAGAAGAATAAAGCTAATGCCTCGGTCGTAAACGGCTGAGAGAGAGAGAGAGAGAGAAGAGAGGGAGAGTGTGTGAATTGTAGTTAACTCTAGTGTCGAAGAAGACGACCTGGGGGGCTTCGAATCGCGCAGTGCTTCTCCTGCTTTTATTGCAAACCTTGCAAAGTGATTACAGTAAAATCAGAGAGGAGGAGGAGAAGGGGGAGGAGGAGGAAAATCCCATCCTGTCTACCGAGATGAATCTTTAAAAAGCAAAATACACTGTCCCGTGAACTGTAAGTATATCGCAACTGGAAGGCAGGGAGAGCAGCAGAGGAGCCAGCAGCAGGGTTTTGACCACCGATTGCACCAGCCATGAGACAATAAGTTTCCAGGAGCAGAAGGATTTTATAATTGATCACCCGGACGCTCAGCCGCTCTGTTGGCTTATCGGGGGAGTTTACTGGGGGGCAGGTGGGAGNGGGGGGGGGGGGGGGGTGTCGGGGCGAGGAAGATGAGGAAGATGCGGACTCTCCTTGGCTTTGTGCATTGCTGCTGCTGCTGCTTCTGCTTCTTGCTCCTCCTGCCTCCGCCGCTCTGGGTCAGCCTGGCAGCGGCCAAGCAGCTCCTGAGGTACCGGCTGGCCGAGGAGGGACCCGCCGACATCCGCATCGGCAACGTGGCTTCCGACCTGGGAATCGTGACGGGCTCCGGAGAGGTGACATTCAGCCTGGAATCGGGCTCCGACTATCTCAAGATCGATAACATGACCGGGGAGCTGAGCACCACGGAGCGGCGCATCGACCGCGAGAAGCTGCCGCAGTGCCAGATGATCTTCGACGAGAACGAGTGCTTCCTGGACTTCGAGGTGTCGGTCATCGGCCCCTCGCAGAGCTGGGTGGACCTCTTTGAGGGCCGGGTCATCATCCTGGACATCAACGACAACACCCCCACCTTCCCCTCCCCTGTCCTCACCCTCACCGTGGAGGAGAACCGCCCCGTGGGGACCCTCTACCTGCTCCCCACCGCCACCGACAGGGACTTCGGCCGCAACGGCATCGAGCGCTACGAACTGCTGCAGGAGCCCGGCGGGGACGGCGGCCGCCGCGGTGGCGGTGGCGGCGGCGGCGGCGGCGGAGGGGGGGGCTCGTCCTCGGCGGCCTCCGAGAGCGCCCTCTACCCCGGCGGCAGCAAGCGGCGGCAGGAGGCGGACGCGGCGGCCCGCAGCAGCGTCTTCGAGCTGCAGGTGGCCGACACCCTGGACGGGGAGAAGCAGCCGCAGCTGATCGTCAAGGGGGCGCTGGACCGGGAGCAGCGGGACTCCTACGAGCTCAGCCTCCGCGTACGGGACGGCGGCGACCCGGCTCGCTCCTCGCAGGCTATCCTGAGGGTGCTGATCACCGACGTGAACGACAACAGCCCCCGCTTCGAGAAGAGCGTCTACGAGGCGGACCTGGCGGAGAACAGCAGCCCCGGCACCCCCATCCTGCAGCTGCGAGCCGCCGACCTGGACGTGGGGGTGAACGGGCAGATCGAGTACGTCTTCGGAGCGGCCACCGAGTCCGTCAGGCGCCTGCTGAGGCTGGACGAGACCTCCGGCTGGCTCAGCGTCTTGCACCGCATCGACCGGGAGGAGGTGAACCAGCTTCGCTTCACTGTCATGGCCCGAGATCGGGGCCAACCCCCCAAGACAGACAAGGCCACGGTCGTGCTGAACATCCGTGATGAGAATGACAATGTGCCTACCATCGACATCCGGAAAATTGGGCGCATCCCGCTCAGGGATGGGGTGGCTAGCGTGGCTGAGGACGTGCTGGTGGATACCCCAATAGCCCTGGTACAGGTGTCAGACCGGGACCAAGGTGAAAATGGGGTGGTGACCTGCACTGTGGTGGGCGACGTGCCCTTCCAACTCAAGCCGGCCAGTGAGGGTGAAGGGGAGCCGCAGAATAAGCGCAAGTATTTCCTCCATACTTCAGCCCCTCTGGACTATGAGGCTGTCCGCGACTACAACGTGGTGATCGTGGCTGTGGACTCAGGCAGCCCCAGCTTGTCCAGCAACAACTCCTTGCTGGTGCGGGTTGGGGACACTAATGACAACCCTCCTGTGTTCAGCCAGGCTGTCCTGGAGGTCTCCTTCCCAGAGAACAACTTGCCTGGTGAGAGGGTGGCCACAGTGGTCGCCACAGACGCAGACAGTGGCAAGAACGCTGAGATCACCTACTCCCTGGAGGCCTCACCCCTCTCCTCGGAGGCACCAGGCGGCATCTTCAGCATCGACCCCGACTCTGGGGATGTGTCGGTGCAGGCAGTGCTGGACCGTGAGCAACGTGACACCTACGAGTTCCAGGTGACAGCCCGGGACAAGGGGGTGCCATCACTGCAGGGCTCCACTACGGTGGTGGTGAGGGTGGCAGATCGCAACGACAACGAGCCACGCTTCATGCAGGATGTGTTCACTTTCTACGTGAAGGAGAACCTGCAGCCCAATAGCCCAGTAGGCATGGTGACCGTGATGGACTTCGACAAGGGCCGCAACGCAGAGCTCAGCCTCTCCATCCAGCCTGGTGACCACGACCAGGCAGCTGGCATCTTCTCCATCGAGAATGACACCGGAACCATTTTCTCCACTGTCTCTTTTGACCGGGAGCAGCAGACCAGCTACACTTTTAAGGTGAAGGCCGTGGATGGAGGTGAGCCACCACGCTCTGCCACGGCCACCGTGTCCCTCTTTGTGATGGACGAGAACGACAACGCACCCACAGTCACCTTCCCCAGCAACAGCTCCTACACTGTGCTGCCACCCTCCAGCAACATGCGCACCGTGGTGGCCACGGTGGTTGCCACTGATGCTGACACTGGTCTCAACGCCGACCTCAACTACAGCATCATCGGGGGCAACCCCTTCAAACTCTTTGAGATCGACCCAGCCAGTGGCGTGGTGTCACTGGTGGGCAAGCTGGCCCCCAAGCACTATGGCCTGCACCGCCTCGTGGTGCAGGTGAATGACAGTGGGCAGCCACCCCAGTCCACCACTGCCCTGCTCCACGTCTTTGTCAATGAGAGCCTGTCCAACGCCACTGTGGTGGAGAGCCAGGTGGCCCGCAGCCTCCACACTCCCCTGGCCCAGGACATCGCTGGTGACCCCAGCTACGAGCTGAGCAAGCAACGGCTTAGCATAGTCATTGGCGTGGTGGCTGGCATCATGACCGTCATCCTCCTCATCCTGGTGGTGGTCATGGCCCGCTACTGCCGCTCCAAGAGCAAACATGGCTATGAGGCCGGCAAGAAGGACCACGAGGATTTCTTCACACCACAGCAGCATGACAAGGCCAAGAAGCCAAAGAAGGATAAGAAAGGCAAGAAGGGCAAGCAGCCCCTCTACAGCAGCATCGTCACCGTCGAGGCTTCCAAGCCCAACGGACAGCGCTACGACAGCGTCAACGAGAAGCTTTCGGACAGCCCCGGTATGGGGCGGTACCGCTCGGTTAACGGTGGCCCCGGCAGCCCCGACCTGGCCAGGCACTACAAGTCGAGCTCGCCGCTACCCACCGTCCAGCTGCACCCGCAGTCCCCCACCGCCGGCAAAAAGCACCAGGCCGTGCAGGACCTGCCCCCGGCCAACACCTTCGTGGGCGCCGGCGACAACATCTCCATCGGGTCGGACCACTGCTCCGAGTACAGCTGCCAGGCCAGCAGCAAGTACAGCAAGCAGGTAAGAGCGCTGCGCCCCGCGCCGCCGCCGTCCGCGCAACCCCCCCCGCGCAACCCCCGACACGCACACACACACATACCCACACCCCNTTCGATCATTCCCTCCGCTTTTCAGACCCGGCAGCCAACCAGCCCCTCCGTGCAGCCGCACCGGCGGGACCGCCCCGTCGAGGCGGCGAGCGCGGCGCTCCCCCCGCCCCCTCCATTCGCCTCCCCCGCAGGCGCAACGGCAGCCGGCCGCGGGGGCGGGGGGCGGGCCCGGGGAACTCGGTCGCCAGCCCAGACGGCGAGCTGTAAGGCAACCTGAGGTGCCTTTATCAGCCGCCCACCCGCAGGCCAGTCCCGGCGGGGGGGAGTTCTGACCGGAGCCGCCGTCCCCCCGTCCGCCCCCGCGGTCCTGCCGCTCCCCCCGCCCCCGGCACCGCCTGCCGCGGCCGATGCCGCTTGCAGCGGGTACTTTCCCCCTCCCCCGTGATGCTTTCCCAGCCTTAGGGACAGCGAGCTCCGGCGGAGGAGGAAAGTTTCGCGGCGGTAGCCGGGTGTTTTGGGGTAAGGGGGTTGCTGCCCGCCTGCCGCCTCCTAAAAGCTGTGGGTGAGGGCGGATTGGCAGCCGCCGGGCTGAAGCGTTCATGGTTGTAATTACCAGGTCGTTCATAAGGACCAAAACGCTTAAATAGTCTACAAAGCCTGTCTGCGCTCTAATTTACACCAACTGAGGTTGCACTCACTGCAGCAGTTGCTCTGAATACACATCAGCGTTAGTGAGTTTGGAATCGCACCCCAGTATGTTCTCATTGCCTTTTTTTTTTTTTTTTTTTTGTTTCCCCACCCCTTGTATATCACATGCAATTCATTCATTCAAGTTGAGAGGCCCTAATTTGCCAGCCCAGCTGCTGCAGGGCTCTGTCTGCAGAGAGTGTGGCTGCCCTGAGACCTTTCAGAGCGCTGTGTGCCGCGAGGGACCGGCTCTGGTCTCGGCTCTGTTGGCGGAGATGGGTTCAGGGAAGCTCCCAGAGCCTGAAACTGGTGATGGTAGGGACCTCTTCACCAGTCCTTGAAATAAAATAGGGATAGCACAGAGGAGGATCAAGCTCGGAAGTGAAAGCGTCTGTTTTGTTTATTTTATAAGACACATATGTAGCCTGAACAGAGGTCACTTTTCTTTAGGAGAGTACTTTTTGGGTGATAGTAAAATGAGATATTTGACACCTGGTGATTTCCGTTACATCTTTCCATGTAAGATAATATTCTGAATGTTTCCTCAGCTACAGTGTGTGTTACACAAGAATCTAGAGATAAATGAATGCTGATTCATGTAAATACAGAGCCAAGTCTGGAACAGGGGAATTCTGACTAGTTTGACAAAAATGCTTTCTTTTCAACTTATTAACATGCAAATATGGTAAACTATGACTTTTTTTTATATACTTTGAAACGTCTGCTAGTCTACTACAATTGAAGTTTTACAATGTGTTGCCAGTACTTGCATTCTGCTCAGAAATACTTAAAATACTGTAAATGAAAATGAACTGTATGAGCCATTCAGTCTTCTAGATCACCAAAAAAAAAAAAAAATTGTGATTGATGTACTATCTGCCAGTATTTTTGTGTATGTTGTTTTACAAGTGATACAGATTTATAGAACGTTTGACACAGTAGTTTCTGGGTGATACATTTCATTAACTCTCTCCTGGAGAGTACATTACAATATCAGTTTGAAAATAGTCTGTATAAAATACAAAGTACTAAAAAAGTTCCTAAGCTTCCATCTACTAAGGCTTATTAAGCACATAGTAGATTATGCCTTTTTAGTGAAGACCGGAATAACAAAGTAGCAGTAGAACATATGCTAATCAGATACTACTTCTTTCTTGCTGCTGCGATTCATCTAAACATATGAATTATAAACTGTCAAAGTGTAAGTTATTTTCAGTGTAAAAGAATGACTTGCATGCTAAGTGTAGGAATGGTAAAGGATTACACCATACAAATGACTATTTTGTTTGATAAAAAAAATTTAAGATTATATTACGAAAATATGTTTTGAATTCCTTGACATTTTTCAAGGATATATTTTTATATAAAATACATTAGAAGACTCCTTAGTAGAAGAAAATGGCTTTTTTACACTTTTACTTGCAACAGCCAAACCAAAAGAAGTACATGCTGAATTGCTCCATTAGTTATCTGGTTTGTTACAAAACCAATTCCTCAGTGTCGATAGTTTTCCTGTGCGAAATATTTAGTTTGTTACGAAGGTTAGTGCAACTGAGTAGCTTATAGTCAATATTCTAATGCCCTGTCTTTTTATATTTGAATATGCAGAAAGTATTTGCATACTTGTAAAGCATGCACGCAAGTTAAGGAAAGTGTCCAAGAAAAGAATAAAGGTAGTGCTAAATAACAGACTTTAGAGGAGAGACTATCAGGCACGAAACTTCTGTTACCGCTTTCCTATGGGTACTTGCCAGCTTATTGCTGAATGACATATGTATACAGTTGTGTTCACGCTTTTGCATAATAGCAGGGACATTAAGATGTATTTGCATAAACCATACGTAGACTTCTCACATCTCAAACACTGACAGTGCAGCATTCCTCAGTTTCTCAGGCAAAACACACGAGGATTTAAAACACCCAAAACCACGTGGAGCTCTCGTTCAGCGCGTTGTTTAGAGAGAAACGTGAAGCGGTTGCGGATAATGTGCGTGTGGTGTGGTGTGGTGTGGTGGGTATCAGATATTCAGCTGTACACGTGAAACAGAACCAGTGGCATATTGACGGGACCACGCTAGGGAGACTGGTTGAAATCTCTGAGGCCGCCTTTTTTTTACTCTTTGGCAGTTCCCTTTGTTCTAAGGAGACATTAGAAGGTGTATAAAGTTTTAGAACAAATAAATGGGCACGGCAGAACGTACCTGCTCTAAGTTACTGGAGATGAGAGCAATACTAATTTCCCATTAGTGTAATTAGAATCGGTAATTGATACTTTTGTATATCTACAACATAGCAGTCAGGAAATAAAGCCTCTACTTACGTGACCTACTGGTGTACCCCAGTGAATACAAGTTGTTTTCATCTTGATTATTTGATACTTTCTTTTTTAAGGTAATGCATCGAATTTCTTATATGAGTTCCCAAATACACCTTGTTTAGTACAGTACTGTATAGGAGAACTTCAGTGGAGAAAACTACAAACGATTTGTAATTCACCTCCTTCTTGACATCAGGTGTTTTATGCAAAGTTTAAAACTAAATTCTGTATTCAGTAGACTTCTGACATTTCACCATCACTTTTTTAGAAGTTCTTTCACAAGTTTGACCTCTATTCTTGTCTTATTTAGCATGGTTTTACTCTGAAATATTCTTTTAGCCTGCCTTTTATCAATTTTCTCCCATTCAGTAAAGCACTAACATCTACCTAATGGCAAACAAATGTTTAAATCACTTAGCATTCCATAAGTCTAAATCACTTGCCAAAAGTTAAAGAGGTACAGAAGTATTTTGCTGAATGGGGATGAGTTTAAACACGTATTTTTCTGGATCACAGATTTAAAATCTGAACCCTCCAGGTGCTGCACGTTGCCTGTGAGGAGCCTGGATACCACTAACTTCCAGCAAAGGCAGCCAAAGATAAGGAAAGCTCAGTGCCTAAGAGGAATCCTTAATCCTTAATCATAATTCTAATCATAGCTTTCAATTGTAAATAATTGTTTATTTTCTCATGTTAGTTACAGATATATGTTTATACTATACGTTCATTTTCCCCCTTTTTTTTCACAGTGCAAAATAGTGGCATATGAGCAGGTTTATTTCACTGAAACTTTTAATCAGGAATATGAGATCAGCATGTTAACAACCACTGTTTGAAGGACGGGCCTTTTAAAAACCCTGTTTATATGTTCACATTTTTTGGTCATCGTATTCTCTTGGTTCCTTTTTCACTCGCTCTGCTCAACAAACAGCGATTATTGACTACTTAAAACACTGCAGTTGTATTGTTGCTGGTTGTTTTGTGTGGGTTTTTGGTTGTGGTTTTTTTTTAAGAGATATTGGTCACCATCAGTAGAATTAGCAGAATGAGTACAGGAATTTCTGAGCAGTATTATTACTTTGCTTGGGGTATTGGCTTTCTGGCAATACTGTAATCCTTTCTGGATTATCCCTATGCCTTTTCTCATTGGAAATGTACTGTTTAGTGAGGAAAAATGTTTATCATACCACAGTGTGCTCACACAGTAGTCAAAACTAGATGCATTTCCTGTAAAGTCTTATTTCCATGAAAGTAAAATATGTAGGAGTTAATTTTCAAAAAAAGTTCTTTGTATGGTAGCCCATTAATTTGTTTCATAACATTTCAAACATTAATCAGTCCGTTTCAATGCAGAAGCATTTTGACTAGTTGATATCATGTATGTGAATTGTATCTATAAACTAAATGGGTCCATTTCCTCATAAATATGCACATATAACCAGCAGTCTTCATAGGACCCAAAACTCATCCATTAAGGGGGCAATCAGTTTAATCAGGCAGAAAAGCTTTTTTCTTGCTTATGTACAGACACACACATATAAACAGAGGCTTATTTCAAAGACAAATCACAAAACAACTCTCAAGAATAGTTTTTCACAACTTTCAGCTAAGCAAATATATAATAAACGTAAAAATAACAATGTTATAGTAGCACTAAGTTCAATGTAGAGAAAAAAATGGGAACATTGCCATTAAGTGTAAACGTTTACATTGGTGTCTTCTTTCAGACATTTAATTTTAACACTGTTTGGTGCAAAGTGTACAGAAGTATATTTCAATTTTCTGATCTTAATTTGCGTTATATTAAATACTTTACAATTAGTTTTTAAAAGTGACCCACATTTGACCTTCAGTAACAAATTATGATGAAAGAGGGGCTAATTAAACATGAAATAGATGGATTGTTGATGCTTTAATTATCTATATTTAACACAAAGCGTTCCACTGATAAGTACAGCCTTTATTTTTTTCCTCTTCAGTAAAGTCATCTTGTACAGTGCGCAAATGACTAAGTTACCACTGAATCATTCTGCACTCCCAGGAGATGTACAGAGCCAAAAGGGACAGGATCTGAGTAAAGGAGGATTCATGCTCTGAATAAATAAAGAACTGTACTATTATAGGCAAGGGGTAGCAAGAAGCATCTTTAAAAGGATAGAATCTGATATATCAACTCAGACAGCTCACTGGCATTGTACATACCGGTATGAACCTGGGTTATAACCATGGTTAGCAGTTTGACTGTTGCTGTGTCAGTCCTTGTATTGTAGTTGTGTCTTTCTGAGTGTTTCTTTTTCTTTCTCTCTTTTTTTTTCCTTTTTTCCTTTTTTCTCTCTTTTTTGTTCCTTTTCTTTTATGTTCAGTTGCCTTATTTTCTGGTATTTGGTATATATGCTAGTTTGACCGACTGTCAGCCGTGTTTCAGAGAAATACCTGTCTTGCAGCTTCAGGCACATTTTCTTTTTAAGGTTTTTCTTTCAAAAGTTTTAGAAGGTTTCTGTAGTTAGTGATCTGCTGGGCTACTTTGAGATGTAAAACTTATCAAATTGGTTTTGAGTTAAAATACGAAAGAAAATCATCAGACTTCAGAAGCAGTTAGCATTGTGCTTATGAGTCAATTAACTACATCCTTCACAAGCACTGTGAGCTCTTCACTATATTTGCTGAACATTTTAGTAGTTCATTACCAATCTTAACGGGACGCATCATTTTCATTTTCTTTGACTATATACACAGGAAATATTGATACAGACAGATAAGCAATTCAGCACAGTATTTAGGAGGCTGCTTTTCTAAGTTATCTAAGCAAGTCTGCTTCCAACAGATATTTAGAAACTGTCAGAGCTGCAAAACAATTTCCTTTCTTCAGTCTCAGGTTGCATGTAATGTGTTCCATGTAATTTATGTTCTCCTTTTTTTATTTATTACCTTTCTAGGTGTTTTTATCCCACTGTGTTCAGGCAATGCTATTTCTGCATTTTGCTCCCCTGATTTTATTTTCCTAGAAGAGTAGATTTGTTGTCTGCCTGTTATCAGATTTTGGACTTTGCTAGTGTTTACTACATATTCATTTTAATCAATAATTAAAACAAGAAAAAATAGACCAACAGTTACTATTCAGAATCAAAAAAAAGTTTTCAATTATTGTTATTTTTTTATATAAATTTGCATTACTTCAATTTTCAAATCAAGACTGTAAAAGAAACTCCTACATTCATCATATAGGTGTACGTCAAGTTTATTGACTGCAGTTCAATGAAAAGTATTTTGGTAATATGGACTCTGCAATTCAAATTATTCTAACAGTGCACACTGCATGGCCCAGTAGCAGTATAAGGAGAACTTTTAAAATACTGTTATTAAAAATATTTTAAATTATTTTCTTTCAGTTCAACTCACAATACCCAGTCCTATGAAGCCTTGCTAGCTCTCTATCCTACAAAGTGCATGTCGCTAGGTAAATAGTAAAAATGAAATTCACCCATACCCTGTATCCTTTCATGTTTTTTCTTATTTGTACTAAGTTGCACTGTTTGAAAATTTTAAACCTTAATTGAATGTAAGTAAAAATAATTTGTGAATGTAAGGTCTGAGTAAAACAGCAGATGAGATAAAATTATAGCGTCCCTGTGAGTTTTGACTTCTATGAAAAAAATGTCTATGGAGAAGGTAGAGAACATACACATATGAAAAAGCTAGGACTGACTTACTGCCTTCCATATATTTCAGGCAACAGAGACTTCCCAAGGTCACTTTTATTTTGCTGTTGTGGATAACAAAATATCACACTAATTCTGGAGTAACTAAGGTTAGTTGCGGCATCTAAAATGTGATGTACAATAATAGAAGAAGACAGAGGAGGACTTAAAACTTCTTCATTTCTTATTTTAGTGCCATTTCCTCTATAAATATTTAACTGAGAGCAGGTCATGAACAGATGTCAAAATCTCAGAATGTGATTATACCGAAGTACCAGTTAGTCAAGTTCCTGGATGATGCCAGTGACACACATTGGAGATGTCCTATAAACTGTGCTTAACATGAGCCATTTGCTCACTCTTCTGTACCCATTTTCACTGACAAGTGTTGTAAAATTACAATTAAGAGCAGCTTTTGACTGTCTTCAAAAATTAGGGAATAAGTTTGATATATCAAAGAAATGAGCAATGTGGAGGAACCACTTCATTATTATTTTTTCCCGGAAGGAGAAGACAGGATAAGTTAAAAGTTTTGGATTTTAGAAGTTTGAACAGAAATAATATTCTGGTCACATTTAAAAGTGAAAGGTATGTAAAAGTGGTGTGCTTTCTTTTTTTATTGTTTATATCAATCAAAGAATCGTGTCATTTAGGTAACACAGCTGTTTTGCAATCATTAGCTTGTAAAATGCTGCAGCATAACCCCAAAAGTATCGCTTGATTTTACTCAGAGTGGATCACAACTGATACAATTATTAGAAGCTGAAGAAAAGCATTATGTTTGTCTTTCAAAACTTAATTTACCTTATTAACTACTGACAAAAGTGAGTATACTTTTTAAAGGCAAACGTTGTTTCATCAGATGAGATTTTGTTACAGATTTTATGTTCTGAATCAAACAACCTAATGGCTGATTTTGTAATCCCTGAATGAAAGAAATATGTTGTTGCAAGTAGCATTCCTGTAGTATTAGGAAGCAATAAAATTAATGTTTATCAAAGTATTTGATATACGGTCTTTCCTTATCAACAGATAGTATAAAGTCAAATTATAGATAATGTAAAGTCAATTCTTTACAAGTAGGTACAGAAGGCAGGTGCTAGCTGACGTGCTGAAAACCACTCACAGAACATGTGGTAGAACTAGAATACAGAAATGCTGTTTCCATCTGCTATAAATTCAGAATGAATTTTATCTCGCAGCCTTGTCTGATCCAATTCCTTTATGGTACCGTATTGTAAGTAACAAAATATTTGTCACGTGACAGGATAAAAATCCCCGCATTACATGGTCACGTGATGATTATGGAGAATTGCCCCCAAACTCCCTGAAGAACAGTTTCTTGACTGGGGTTGTGGCCAGGATGCTGAGGAAGTGTGTGCCTTTTGTGGTATGTGCCAAGTGTTTTCTCTGTGGTAGCTCTTCTCAGAGGGAAGCAGGAGGGGCTGCCGTAATTTATTCTGTCTAACTGTGTATAGATGTCAAGAACTTTTCAGCCCTGGAACAGTGTAAAATATGAGGGGTAGCCCCTACTTCCTTTGGGTACCAAATCCACATGAGACAGAATTGCTTTAACACATTCTCAAGAGACTTACCCTTGGGGCAAATATCCTTTATCAGGACAATACTTTTACAGGGATACAACTTGATGTAGAATTGGGTTTCTGAGTTCAGTGTTATGCTGCAAAATGAACTGAAGGAAATTATGGAGACTGTCATGGTGTTCCGGGTGTGATTCAGCTATCTAAACATACGCATCCTTGTGTCACTTTAGATACCCTAAAGTTTCAGAGATACCTGCACAGAGCCGCACAGACAGGGTGTAGGACGCAAGACCTGGCTGTCTTCTGGGACACTCTTCTGTAGCTGCAGCTCAAGGCCGAGGAATCACTAAATCCTTTGGTTTACTTAAAGAAACAATAATTAAAATAAAATAAGGCAGTCTGTGAATGTAGTGCATTTTGGCAAGGTTGAAAATTATTTTTCCAGTAAGAACTTCAGCACAAGTTTCAAATGTGTGTGCCATACACACGCCTATTAATAGAATGCGCACCTGCAGATATATGTTTACATATATATACTGGTGTTAGGTTAAGAAGTTATTTTTGAATTGATACAAACTGTTTCTGTTTTCAGAGAAACAATACTGACTGCAGTTAGCTTAACTGATTTTCCATTTGCCTTCAAACCTCTCAGGCTGATGTTTATCTCATGGTAGGTGAACCTACAGGTAGTTCAACAAAGGTCAATCAAATGTAACTAATATCAATCACTGCAAGTTAAATCAGGTGGTGTAATATTCAGAGACTGCTTTATATTGGAGCAAAATATAGATACGGAAGATCAGTTTATCAGTTTGGATGTTACGCATCAAATCTCCCACATTTAACTTATCAGCATGAATATAAGTATAATTTGCAAAATAACAGAGTAGGTTTTGCTCAGGTATTACATCCAAATGCAAAATTTTCTTTGTAACAGGCTCTGGGAATGATGTGGCTTTAATGACATTTCAAAAAGGATGACATTGGTATTAAACACATTTACTCAAAGTAATGGTACAGCAAGAGTGTATGTAGCAAACTACCTTTGTTCACTTACCTGATATGCCACGGCGTTTATTCATGGAGTTGTGTGTTACCCCTTGTAGGCATACTTACGAGAAACACTTGGCCTGAAAATTCATATCCACTTTGTAATGCAAAACTTTATGTCTCAGATGAAATCTAGCCATTTGCTTTGGCAAATCTGTTTAATTTAGCTGGGACTCCTTTTTGAAACACTATATTTAACAAGAGAAAATACTTCAGTAGTTTGCAAGCTTTCTAAAGGTGAAAGACAAGAACAGAAATATAGATAATAAAACAACAGCAGATTAAAGTATTAGTTACTTCACCTGGCCCCAACATTTTCACAGTGATATTTTAAGTCCCTGTTTTACCAACTTTACTGTTAACAACTTTTATGTCTTCTGGTTTCAACGTACGGTTGGTCTCATTCTCCATCATGTCACTCCTGTTCTAAGTGAAGTTACATTGTCATAAAATTTGAGTAATGAAATGGTGAATCAGTTCTCTTATCTCCATCCATGTGTTCTAAATTGGTTATAATGACATAACGTGTGCCTTGTGTGATAGTGAGAGAGGATATCCATCATTCTGTTGAATCAGAAAAATGCTATTTTCAGTGAGCATGTAATTATGTTCCAGTTGCAGCACAAGTTTACAGAAGGACAGTAATTGATTTCTTTGAGAGAGAAGCATTTGTTTCATTTCCAAGTAAGGTTGTGAGTTCTTTTGCACAAGGAATAATCGCACTGGAAACTAGAAATCTCTACTTAAGACAGGTCACTACGTGCTCAGCCACTGAACCTCAGCCCAGATCTTGGGTAAGTCTGTCATGTAGATTTAGAAAATTCACTCAGAAGGCTACTTTGGCTGTATACTGATGGATTTATTCTGCTTCCTGCAACTTAAGGGCCTGAATCTATCACTTTATTTTAATGGAATTTTTCTGAATGTGAATAAAACTCAGCTATTTCTAGAGCAGGTGTTAATTCATATGAGTAAAAGTGGCAGCAACGGGTGTGAAACAGAGCAGTACCTGTTTTCGTGGTGGCTTTCAGCTGAGTCCTTTTCCTAGAAATTACAACACACAGTCTGCGTCACGTATTTTACCCAATTTATTACTGTATATGTATAAAATAGAATAGAATAACATAGCTGAAATATCTAACGACAGTGCAGATGGGAGTTAAGTACTGTATAGAAACGGCAAAGACCTACCACGGAGGTGCAGTAGGTGTTTCACCAGGATGTGGCTTTACGTAACGTGTGGGTTCATTCAGTAGGTTCAGACTTGGTGCTGGCAGCTCCCCTGAGCAGATACGGAACAAGTATAGGTTGGTGCAGCACGGTAACTCATCCTGTTTGAATTCTCCAAGTCCGTATGTGGAATTGTAGGTTACTAAAAACATTGCTGCTTGTGGTGTTTTTATGTGCTTTTTTACATGGATTAAAAGAAATACATGAGAGAGGTTCAGTTTAGAAGTGAAGGAAACTTAACTGTTTGCAAAATGGCACTGCCTTTGCCGTTCTGTGTTTTGCAGGGATCACTGGATGCTTACATAATTTGTCCTTTTTTTTTTTTTTTTGTGCAACACCGGTTCTTTAAATATTTATTTATTAAATGTTGTTAGTATTCTGGATATTTTTGGTTGTTCTTATGAGGAAAAGATAAGCAACAGTGTGAAATTCCTCTGCGTGGAATAAATTAAGAAGATTTTGTTTTCATTATATTCTGAAATATTTTATCTCTTATGTGACATTCAAGGAGACTGGAGGATGTTATATTCAATTGGCCCTTCAAACACTGCTGAATGAACTGAAAATTCATTTGGACTTTCTAATACTGAATATTAGTGCACCTTCCTAGGAACCTCAAATGCTAAATTTATGGGGTTTTTTTTCTTTACTAGTTCTTAATTAAATATATAAAGTGACTGAACCCTTCAAATTATACAGTAACCTTCCTGGAGAATTAATGTTACAGAAATATGAAAGGACTGGCTAAAGTGTCATTCTATCAAATGTTTCTAAAAGGCTTTATGTATTTATAAGACTTCATGATCTACTATTGATGCAAATTACTAAGGATAAAAGAAAATCCATCTGTTATCAAAGAAAAAAAATAAATGAAATAAGTCTAAGGATTTGAAAGACTTAGCATTAAGGACTAAGAATTCATACTTTGTGATGGGTTTATAGTAATTGACAGTAGAAAAGACTTCTTTTTAGCATTCACAATGTGTGGGGTTTTTTTTTTTAATCGAAAGAAGATGACTTTGCCATAAAAGCTTCTCATATAACATATCCTGTTTCATTTCATAATTTCATATTCTTCACCAAAACGTCTCAATTAAGATATGACCTACGCCATTTCATGTTGCGTTGGGCATTACTAGTTTTGTTATTATTACCCTTACATTTAATCAAATTGTCCGCAGCTAAATAAATAGCATTTCATCAAGAGCCGTTGGTTTTCAATCAGCTAGGAAACAGATTACTGGCAGGAGAACACATCTAAGGCTGGTGTCTCCGATCTGCAACTAATTGTGCGCTGATAATAGTACTGCCCACAGGCAAATCTTACTCGCTGTCCTGATCTATGATAGATTTCCCTCTATGTTAATATTAAATCAGATGGAGACATTTTGTAATACCGTTACAGTTACTATCTTTAACCTTTCCTTTTTAATTTGAAATATGTACTGTTTGGAGATACTATCTCTGTGTTTCATTTCTGAAAAGAAATGAAGAAAAGAAAAATCTCGAGGAAAATGTAATAGCCGTGCTTTTTTCTTTAGCTTCTCCTCTTGAAACAGTCGCTTCTTTAGGAGATAGAGTGCTGTTGATACTTAAATACGTATTTACCAGTAAAATAATGTATTCTCCTGCTTGGCTTAGAGGGGAGAGGAAGGTATGTGACAAATTGGGGCAGGAAGCAGCGCTTGGTGGTGTGTGGGCTGGCGGTCGTGAGTGCGGGTACCGGAGTACTCTCGGGGTCAGTTGCAGACCACGTACTAACTTCATACCATACATGCAGATTCCTGCGTTGAGACATAAAAATTCACATTTTTCCAGCGTGAAGAAGATGAGGGTGACTACTGGAGTACACAGGAGCCCCTGTCCTGTACCAAGACTCCATCATTTCAGGCTCTTAACAAATGCAGACCATACTGTAAGAGCTGCTTTTAAACGGGGGGTACACAGAGGGTAGGATAACACCCACTGTAGTCAGCACATTATAGTGCTCTGCAAGAAAGCTGTCTTCTGCTCTGTGTACATTGTTCTTGTGAAATGATTCCAACGGTTTGAAATCATGTTTTTTCACCTTGCGAGTTATGCAAACAGCTCTTCACTTTTTCACTAAAGCAAGTGGGAATTGTTCACTGTCACAAATAATAAATAACAAGAGTCCCCGATCTGCACAGCATGGAAGTGATAAAAACACATGCTTATGAGTGCTTGAGATTTCACAGCTATTAATTTTGAACTTTTTGATTGCAGTTCTGTTTTACAAGAGTGGATGCTGTTAGGGCAGCAGTACGCTGTGACAGTGAAAGATTATGACAACACGCATTTATCATTATGAGCTTGATAAATTCCGTGTAAGAGATGGTCAGAAAATGCCCCTAAACCTGAAGTCATGAAATACATCTTGCCTTTACTGAAAATCAAACATTTTTTCATTACTGCTGATAATCTTTTGTACTAATTTAATACTGACATTAATATGTTTAAGAAGGTTTCTTTGTGCATAATGGAATGTACAGCTCTTATCAATGTTAGTGAGTTCCTTAACGCGTCCATTGAGGGACAGTAGGAGTTTACGTGCAGAATGCTATTGTGCATACAACATGTATTCACATACAGAAAGGTCCCCTCCAACAGGTCAACAAATACCATAGCATGTTTGGGATTTAAAAAAGTCAGGAGGA
This sequence comes from Anarhynchus alexandrinus, assembly GCA_008711295.1. Taxonomy (NCBI): domain Eukaryota; kingdom Metazoa; phylum Chordata; class Aves; order Charadriiformes; family Charadriidae; genus Anarhynchus; species Anarhynchus alexandrinus. The sequence goes on along the minus strand of VUYV01000009.1, from coordinate 5,692,762 downwards.
CTCTTCAGGCTTTGAAGAATATTTTTAAAAATTTTCAAAAACACCTTGGCATTTAACATCTAAATTGCAAGTTTTGCCTAAAAGTATACCCCCCAACTACTTCTACGTAAATCAAAATGTGGCAGATCATGTCTTCCATTTTGAGATCACAGTATTCATAGTGTGGTAGAAGTGTTTCAAATCAGAAACTGCATTTTTAGTTTAAGGGTAGAAACAGGGATTTCAGTAATAATTAGGCATCATGTTGAAGCTGTCGACTGTAAGACAGCAGGACACAAAGCATCTGAATGCTGAATCTATAGTATTTCTGATCAAATTTCACAGCTATAGCAGAGAAAAGAAATCCTATGGTATGCAGTAGAAAAAGTCCTGAATAAGGGAAGCGATTGAATAAGAGCATGTCTAGAAATGTTAGTACCTCATTTTTTTATCTTTATCGTTCTAGGAAATCCATCTCCAGCTTTTCTAAAATCCTCACTGAGCTGGTAATTTTTTTCGCATTTTCAGAATATCATCAAAGCCGTGCTAATCTGGACCAAGGGCATGTCCCAGAGCCCTTGAATCTCTGAAGAACACATTTTGCTGTCTTTCTTATTTTTGACTGATAGAGATTCACCTCAAACTTTTTATAAACATATAGAGAGGACAGTTTGTTTATTTACAAGGCAGGTGTTATAGGTTGCGATCAACAGTTTATAGTTCATCACAAGATTGATAAGAAAGAATTGCAGATCCCAGAGGCACAGGCTGTCAGTGAATGTCTAGCTCAATAATTAGGCAATCTGACTACTGACTGCAGTAAGTTTTTGATAGGTTGTAATGCATATCCCATGTTGAAGGCATTGTAAGCTTGTAATCTGGAGGAGGAAAAGGAACAATCTCACGAGAAAAGGAAATCCAGCTCGTAGTAAGCTCATCTTTCTGCCTACCACTTTTTTTTCTGTAGTGGAAAACTGCAGGTATTTGTTTTGTCTCCCAAAGGAAAGGCCTAGCATTTAAGCAGGGCTATTCTCGTAGAAAAGGAGAACATTTCGAGTTCTGTCTTTATCTCATTTCTTTTTTTGTTTCTTTCTTTACCCCCTAGAATTTTCTTTGGAACTCGGAAAGAGGAGCTATTTTGTAATCATTCTAGCACTCTAGTTTCTGGCAAAGTCTTTTATTAAATAATTGAAAAAATACTTTGGGATAACTTTGTCAAGGAAAACTGATGCTCTCTACCTTCCTCTTCATCAAAAGCAGTGCACTTTTAGGACACTGGGGGATATAGAAAGGAAAGCTGCATCTTTCTGTGCTTTTAGGACTGCCTACTTTTTTTTCTATGCTTATATTTGGAATGATTTTGAAAGGCTCGTACATGAAGCATAGGCTGGCTAATATGAAGAAATAAAGGAATAAAACAAAGAGGACCTGTGATTTTTTTCTCCCCAGATCTTCTTTTATTTAAACATAAAGATTCTGATGAAATAAATTAATCTAGTGAACCTTAAAATAATCACCTATATGTTGACTTTATGAAGAGCTGCTTTGAAAGCCAAATAAAGTCACTCTTTTAAATATTTTTGGGTTTTTTTGAGGGAGAACTTTTCTTGAGGAGTCAGTAGGATATATATACTGACATGTATGGGAATTTTACTCACATATAAGGTACATTGGAATCCTATAGTATCTGTATCCTAATCCCAGTTATCGTGCTCTAAGTTTTTAGTCTTACCTTCCCAGTGGCATTGTGAAGATTTCTAGATTTTTATTTCAGTCTCTGTTCTTCCCACCAAACCAGTTTGTTTTTCTAATATAGTAGGAGTCAGATACTACTGTGCACTAAGGGGTCAAATGTTAAGAAAACATGGAGACTGAACATTATTTAAATTTTGTTCTTTCTGCTGGGTTGCAGAAAGTGTTGGAGATCTAGAAGTACGTTACTATTAGTTTCTTGGAGTTTTTTTTTGGTTTTTTTTTTTTTTAATAATTAACTTCTTCCATATGCGGTGAAAGGTAAGACAGTGAAGACTGGAAAGATCTTCATTGACAGAAATTCCTGGTCCCATAGAATAGCAGTACATGTCTGTATGACATTTTGGAAGCTGTTTCCCCAAAGAGGGGTCTTTTCTCTGTTATAATAATGACAAAATCAAGCCAACCAAAAAAAAAACCTCAAATCCCCGAACATTCCCCAAATCAGGCTGATTTCTGTCTCCTTGAATCAACATCCCAAGCTAAATTCAGAATCAGTCCGTCAAACACCTATGTCTGACCTGTGCTCTAAAGAGTAAACAGAAGAAATGTCAGTTTTATGACTAATCCTCTGTTTTTCATGAAACCTTTTCTTTCCAAAAGAGGCTTAAGTATTTCGAGCACAAGTGAAATAGTGCCCGTCTTCTCTACTTTTCCATAATTCAGGAGCTAGGATGTCTGATTTGTGAGAAGCTTATTCTGTGACTTTGTGTGTAATTGACAGTGAAGGGGGAAAATGAGGCAATGTTACGCCTTTGCTAGCTCTTTTTAAAGGAAGGAATATACTTACTCATTAATGATCCAAGCTATGAATAGATTCGTGGTTTATAGCACAACCTTAGAGGGGGTTAAGAGAATTTAAGGGTTTATCACACAGCTGTAAAGGGGGCTAAGAGAATTTAAAAGCAAGATATTCAGACTGGAAAATTCTGGGTAAACATTTACCTATCTTCTTGGCAGTTCATTATTAAATTACGTGTTGGCATTTTGCAGGCACAGAAAGAAAAGAAAGGTACAGACAAAGGAATAGAAGCACACTGATGACCTATTGTTAGAGTTTAAGCAGAATAAATGATTAGCGTCTCAAGTACAGAGCAGAGGTAATAAAAATCACTACAAACTACTATCCACAGTGCATAGTATCCAGTAACACAATTTAGTTCATTACATTACTGCATGATGTAGTACTGTATGAGGCAGTATTATTAAACTCTCTCTGTGTCCTGGGCTTAAACTTGTTCAAAGTCTTGGACTAGTTCTAGCCAGTCGATGTTTCATGATGACCTACAAATGAATCAATATAATTGTAAAATAATGAAATCACATCAAAGTGTGTTTGGAGGGTGGGTTTTTTGGGAAGGTTTGTTTTTTGATGTGGTGTGTTTGTTTGTTTGGGTTTTTTTATCAAATATTCTCATTTGTATTTAAGGGAAGGGTGGAAAGAATCCATGTGAGAAAGAATCCATGAGAAATACAGAACCTGGTTAACAGGGTGTTCTCATCAGTGTCCTTTAACATAGGTTCAGATGTGTCTTATTGTAGACATGCCCTCAATATTATGCTTTAGGTTTCTTGTCCACAAGAAGTGGATAATAGCTTTTTTTTTGGCTTCACAAGGATGCTATGAGTTCAGACAGAGGTCAGTAATGGAACCAGTGTTCTTGCTGATTGCAGAATTTTGTCCACCCTCCGGATTCTAGACTGCAAGTCAGAGTCCAAGTGCTGTGAGAATCAGGTTCCCTGATCTGGTTGTGCTGTCATACATCCTGAGGGAAGTGCAAGCAAGCACAAATTGTAAAGTTACTATATGCAGCTTTTACAAATGTTAGGGTACTTTTTGTAGGACAGTTTGAATTACTCTGATGAGATGATGTATCATATATGTTTACAGAGATGGCTTACAGTACAGGAATGAATTAAATGTAATGGATTTCAACATCTTAACAGGGTTTACATGTGGTTCTGTTGTGATCATGATGTCTGTTATTAAATTTCTTACATTTTTTCCTCCTGTTTACTACATCAGAATTAAATTCCTGTTTACTGATTTATGTTGATAGTGGGATGATAGGTCTCTACATTCTCTACATCCTTGATCTATATTTAATTACTAAAATACAGTAGACGTTTCAGCCTAATATTACAGCATAGTGGTCATATTTAGCACTATTAAAAGAAGCTTAACTTCATGCACATTGACTGTACAGAGATAAGGTTTTCAAAAGTTCCCTGTACTAGTCTAACTCTGTGTTCCCTGCAAAGATTTAATTAACTGGGATAGAATTAGACTAAACTCATGTCTATGAATGTATTTTAATGAACAGAATTGTTGTTAGATCCCTATATGTGCATTAGGTTGAGTTCTCAAGGTAAGAATGAGGTACAAATGCCAATTTTAATGAAGAATTGTATTTTTTTAAAATTTGTTCCTTAAAGGCATAGTTTGGCCCTTGGGCTGGTTTGTCTCACCGCAGCTTGCTTGTCATCTAGCCCAAGTTACTTAGCTAGGGCCACTTCAAAAGAAGAGGGATAGATACCTTCAGAAGTCAAGCTATTCTATTTTGTTTAGGTATGTACTGTCTCTTGGACCTCTCTCTCCATTGATCATAAAAGAAGAGTAGCTTAGGTGGCTTCTAAGTCACTGAATTGGGATCAGATTTCAGCCGTACCATGACTTTTCAGACGCAGACATCAGTTATGATTTTACTGGGTGCGTGCTATATTTCATCTGTACAAATAACTGTGCAGACCTATAATAAAAAATATTTTAAGGTATTTCTGTACGTTTTGACCATTGGAGCATGGACAAGTGGACAAGTGTATTTGGTAGTGGCAGCAGGCGATGGGAACACAGGGAATAGGCCTGGGGAAGGAGAGTGGCTGTGCATCCTTCTCCTCTCTCACTTGTTGGCTGCATACACTTTCTGGAAATGTGGGAAATGATTGGGGGAGTTGGGAAAGTAAGCAAAATGCAGGTGCTTTATAGATATTCTCTCCGGATACCAGGTTATATCATTATTTCTAAAAATGGTAATTAGCTCTTTACCATAGTTATTTTAAGTAACAAGTGACAATGACGGAAATGATAGCACTGATGTGATGCTGTCCTGATAAAGAGGCTGTGAGATCATCATCAGGATTTATGCAGGTTTTACTTTCACCTGTAAAGAATTTGCAGATAATTTTGATGTTTTGCTTTGTCCTCTCGCCCTGGACAAACCTTGTAGTAAGTAAATATCAGAGTTAATTAAAAAAAACCCAACAACGACTTGTAGGGTATATTGCATGTCATAAATAACATTGATGGATTTTGCTGTTTCTGTATTCAACCTTGGAGAATGAGGAATATGCAAATTGAGATACTAGAAAGTATTTATAGCCTTCCTAATAACTAAGATAACATGCAGCAGCCACAACTTTTTTCACTGTCTCATGTTTTGTCCTCTATTTGGCATTTATCTAACAAATACACTTTGAACTCTTATAGTCAAGTGAAAATATGAGGTAGATTAATTTTATGTTATGATATACACATAGTAGTTGTATATAAATGTGCCAAAGGGGGTTTGTTCTGTTGTGATTGTATCACCATCTGATTTTAATAATGTAATGTTTCCTCTTTATCATAATGTCAGTCCTGAAGATTATGAAAGAGGTTTGGTAAATTTACCTCTTAAGTTGAACTTCTTCAGGAAGAAAAAGGGAAACAATAAAGAGATGGGAATATCAGCAATGCTCATACTCAAAAAGTTAATAATAACAAAAAAAGAGAAATTGTACAGGTAAAGAAGTTCAAAGAAATCAAATTCCTGTTTGTAAGATTAACCCTGTTTGCAAGGTTATTTGTGAGAACTGTCTGTTTGATAAAAATGCACTGTCCTGGCTTTGTGATAACACAGTGTAGCATTTTGTTATAATTTCTGCAGTGTTCCTTATATTGTGGCTTTATAAAAACTCTTTCTGTTGTTGATCTTTCTTTAGCCTTAAAATACATAATTAATTTGTAGAAATACCAAATAAAGTGAAAGCAGGAATACAGTTGCTCTAATACATAAAATTTTCATTTTGAAAACAGAAAAACTATATTGTTCTGAATGTCAGGTTAATATACTTCCAAAATCTGTGCCTATATATTCAAAGTCATGTCCTGTTCCCTCTTTGCTGAACAACAACTGACAGTTTTGAGGTAGAAAAAGTCATGGGGTAGATCAAGGAGATTCAACGGAGGAAATGACAAGTGTACATTTTTCTTTCCCTAGGAGAAAAAAAAGCCACCAAACTTGGAAATATTTGCACACAGGAATATAGTGGCTGTCTGAACAGGCAGATAGAGGTGCATCGGGAATCTTAACAGAAATGGTTCAGAGGGGTCCATCCAACTAATGTGGATTTTTATGTACTTGATAAATGTCTGCCTCGCTGCAGATGAGAGCTATACGGGATGTCATTGAACACGTCTTCGTGAAGAGTAAGATGCTGTGACAGAGAGGTCCTTACAGGCTCTTACAGTGGCTACAGAAAGGAGCAGTAACTCAGTACCATGAGTTTTTACGGCAGATTCTGTAACTGACTTATTTCACATGAGTTGTGTAGGAGACCCAGATGTGGTTATTATTATCATATGATTGCTTATGCATGACCTATAGACTGTAGGTTTACTCTCCGTGCCCAAACAACATAATATATAGGTTGCCTGGGCTTTGAATAATCATTTTTAACTTTTAATATTTGAAGAAGCAAAGGTTAGTAGGTGCCTCTGGATATTTCTCACATATAGATGGTTATATTACATAAATAAATCTCCTCTTTCACAAACTTTTTATACACAGTCTATGAATTTCTAGGGGTCTATAAATCTCAAACTGATAAAAAGAGTTTTATAAACTGCGCAACCAGTTCCTGTGACTGGTTTCTCTAACGTTACAGGATGTTAATGTCAATCACTGCAAAAAATTTGTAAGGCCACATCTCGGTTCCTGTTCTCGCAGATTTGTCATCTATAGAGCCATAAAACAGGCAAAGAGCCAGACTGAGCACATAGTTAGAAATGTCATCATTCTTATGTTATTAGTCCCTGGTTTAGTGGATTTGGAGAAGATATGGAAGATTTAGTTATGCCTGTCTCCAAGTTATTGCTTTAATGCAGGCTTGACTTCTGTTCTAGCAAAAGACCGTTTGGGGAGCAGTGCGCTGCTGAAATATAGCTGGGTTTGTCATTCAGACTGGGGGGGTGACCTGTAAAGAGAAGACGATGATGACTGTTAAAATGGTTTAAAAGAGGTATTTTCTATCCCTTTCTCTGATCTTGAACTGATCATATTTTGAAATAAAACCCCCACGTATCAGTGTTTTAGTATTGCTGTCTCCCATTTTAAAAGAAAGGGAGTCCACGTGTGAAACATAGAAACAAATAAAAGGGACAGTGCTGCATACTTTGATGAACATTGTGTTTACAGGACTTAAGGTTAATATTTTTTATGTACTGTTTATCCTTAGACTTACTATTAAATCAATAGAGTTGTTATTTTCAGTACCTAAAAAGCCTGTTTTTTCAGTAATTAATGTTTTGTCCAATACTAATCGAAAAGTGCTTTTTGTTTACCACCTCTGATACAGTTTGATTAATTTTGTTTAATTTTATTTAAAGAATTAATTGTTATTCTGCAATGTTGAATTATTTTTTGCATGACAATTTAATTACTAATATTATTGAATAGAATTATAAGTAAATATACTTATTTAATTATATTATTAATTAAGACAATTTAATTACTTTAAAGAGAAAAGGAATACAATTTTTTTTTAAAAGTTACTACTCTGGATTTTTTTATTAGCTAACATATTAAGAAACTTTTGAGATTTAGCACCTGCACATGCATATAAGCTAGTTTGCATTTATTTTAATATAACCTTTCAATTCAAACAGTAGATAATTTAGAAGAAAAAAAACCTCATGTCCATATACACTAGCAGTGTATTGTTTTAGCTTTTCACATACTTGATATACTATTTTTAACCTTTAAAACTTATTTTTTTAATCAAAGATGGCATTCATGTAAAATGTGTTATTTTAAAGACAAGTACTCAAATGGCATGGAAACTCTGAAGTTAAATGGTTGTGGATTAAGAAGAGGCGTGAGAAATATTTCAGAGTAGAGACAGTGGGAACCAGAAAGCGTTTGTAGTATGAGTGTTTTTACAATTGTAGTTAACATCATCAATACAACAATATTTTATAGGACTGACTATTCAGAGATATACAATGAATAGTATTATCTGTTATGTTTCTGTTTAATTTTAGAAAAAAACTTTTAAAGACGTGTGCGTGTGTGTAAATTTGTGTGGTAAGGCAGACCCTGTCCAAAACCAGAGGCTCATTGTTACTTCATCACCAGACATGGTATGTTTATACCACTCCTTGTTTTGTTTTGTTTTGTGGTTTTGAATTTAAGAAGCATAGCCTGCCCGAGCGCAGAGCTACAAATTCTGTCGTGAATTTTATGCACTGGTTGATCACTACCAGGTTTCATTGGTTGGTAGTGGCACAGTCTCAGTGCAATGCGTTAAAAGAATTCATTACATTTCTAACAGCTACTTTGNTCACGTTCCCAGAGGATGCCAGAGAAGTTAGTATATTACTCATTGCAGTTTCAGCATTTATCCTCTGATGAGACCTACTTGAGGTTAATCTGCATTATGCGTTCTCTGTAGTATCCTGCAGTGCAATATCAGTCTAGAATTTTATTTTGATACTATCTCGGTAGAAGAAAATTAGAGGCTTTTGCTTTCTTTTGAAACAGCCTCTAAGCCAGCCATATCTGTGGTTTGTTTCCGTTTCTTTTTAAAATTTGACCTTGTGTGTGGTGAGGCTTTGACCTTTTTCTGTCTATGTGTATGAACTGCGATGTTAGCGTAGTATTTTAAAGAAAAAGACAGTTTACATTTTTTACATAAGTATACATGTACTTTTATAAAATAAAAAAATATCTATTTCCTGCTCTTATCCCCTGGTACTGGGCAAGCAGCTAATGCAGCTTCAGTTGCTGAAGAGTTTTGGCAACCGTGTTCCCAAATTATTGTTTTCATTTTGTGCCTTTTGCATTTTTATGCAAAAAAAAATAAATAATCATTTAATTAGCATTATTTAATTCATAGGATCATACCTGTAAGACCAGCTACCACGTTTCTCTTTTACCTTCTAGAACAGGGTGGCTGGGTTCAAACTAGCTACTGGGAATGGTTCCTGGCCTGTGGCAGCTGCTGAGTTGTGGCTAAGAGCTCTTGGGGACCGCGTGCTGGTTGGCATCAGCTAAAACTATGCTGAAGGTCATGCGGATAATTTAGTGCTACGGATCTCCGCTTGTCAGAAACTGGGCACGTGGCATGGCCCTGCATAGTTTACTACTATAGATAGTGCTTTACTGTCCACTCAGAAAGCTTTTAGTATGTTCCAGTAATGGACTTTTTTTCTAAAAAGTAAAAAAAAAAATATTTTAGTGTCACAGCTCCTTGCCAAGGTGTTCATGTATGTACATATTTCCGTATGGAAAATAAAGGTTTATGTGATGAGTGAATATAAGTATACGTAAAAGATCAAGTGGACTCTTAAATGACTTTGCATTCAGAAATATATGTTTTTGCACACACTTAGAAAAATGACTCATAAACATCAGGCTTGTGATTCTGTGCAGACTATTACTTGGAAGCTCATTGTTTTTAATTTCAGATGTCAGTTTAAAAAAAAAAGTAAAAACAAGAACAAAAAAGCAAATCAAAGTAATACCTGTAATATTATTTGGTAGGTATTTTAACTAGATTTAATTCGTTTTTCTGATTGTCTAAAAGTTTGGGGTTTTTTTGTTTTTTTGGTGTTTTGTTTTTTTTTTTTAGTTAAAATCTTTCTAATATAAATACAACCATTGCTACTCAGATTAGAGTGCTCTACAGAATCAGGGATCTTTTCTTCTTTCCAATATATGACTATTAAGCAAAATCTCATAGGAAGAATAATGCCCACAGCATTTCCCACTAACCAATTGCAACTGCTTTTTGTAGGAATATTACCAATGGAACTGTGAACTCAAATTCTCATTTCAGCTTAGGTGTAAAAGCACACTAGGAAAATTATCCTAAATTTACATTTATATAACTGAAAGTAGAATATGTCCCGTGATACTTTTACCATATATCCCTGCAAAGTGGCAATTGAAATATTCCCTCACTTATCACTAAAACTGAAATCCCTACTGTTGGGTAGGAAGGTAAATTCCTGTTACTGGGAAATATGTTAGCTCAGGATGGCCATGGGTACCACAAATTGCCACGAGCTGCCCCTGAATAGAGTGTAACTAACTAGTTATCAGCAGGTGTCGGTGGTATTGAGTGAACCTCAGGAAATTCTGACAATGTAAAGTTCTGACAGGTTCTTGTTCACTTCTTGAGGCAAGATTGGAATTTCCCATTGCAGTAGGCTAATAAAAATGCATTAGGGTTAACAGTAGGGGCTCTGGAAAGGTTTTGTTAACCTCTTCATTCTGGGGATCCTCATTAAAATGTGCTAATGCAGATATGAAAGCTCTGAAATGGCTAATACAAGTGAAAAAAAATATAGTACAACTGCTAATATCACAGTTTGATGCAGGCCTAAATCGCTAAGAAAAGAAGTACTGAATTGCTCTTTAAGTGCAAAAAACCCCCCACCTAAATATCGTTCTTTCACACTTAGATAATTCCCAAATGGCTGGAGGGATAGTATTCAAATTAGGAAAAAAAAATCTGGCCAAGTATGAGAGTTTTCAGCACCCAGAATAAATTGAGAATTATATAAGAAATAGCTGCTGATAATAAAAGTGCTATTTCAACCTCATCACATAAAAAACTCACAAAAGCAATACCCTAAATGTGGATTATTCTAGCTACATAAAACAGTACTGTGGCATGCCATTCCAAAGCCCATGTTTCTCAAATTCAGATACTTCTGGTTCCAATCAATCTTTATTATCCACTTAAGTGCTTGAGATTGATCAAAACAGCTGGTAATGCTTGAAAAAAAAATGTATCAGGTGTGTGTGAGCTACTAGCCTTTAACATGGTTCATTAGGATGTGTCCTGAAATCCCTTTTGCTTCATATAGGACAGGCTGTTGTACACTCACAAGTCATCCATCAAGTAACTGGGAAGATGGCTGTCACATGGTAACTACAGTAGTGATGTAAGCACAAATGTATCACTTAATTCTTTTTTTTTTTTTTCCTATGGGAAAATATGTGTTGATGTATTTCAAATTGTTTGCAATCTGAGAGGTTTTCTGCTTGCAAGCGTCATGAGCCGAAGGCACTAAAATACAAGCTTTTAACAGGAATGAAATTCTCATGCAATGTAAGAACTGTTAGTCTGAAAAAACAAAATCTTGGCAAACTCAGGGTAATTTTTGGCTGGAAAAAATGAAGATCACATGATAACACTGTCCTGGGAATTATATAAGATTTAAAAAGATTGATTGTACCAAGTATTACACACTGGTATATTTTCAACAATTGGTGTTCTTATGAGTTTTTTAGCTTTAACACTGCTTTTTCTTCAATTATGGTAAATTACTTTGACCATTGTTGCAGGTTGACCCTAACCGTATAGCTACTCACTCACTCTCCTCTCCCATGGGAGGGGGACAAAAAAGGAAGGTGAAAAGACTTGTGGATTGAGATAAACGCAGTTTTATAGGTGAAGCAAAAGCTGCACGCACCAGCGAAGTGAAATAAGGGATCCATTCACCACTCCCCATCAGCAAGCCGGGGAGTTTAGCAACTTCTAGTGGGAGGTGTCCCTGCCTATGGCAGGGGGGTTGGACTAGATGATCTTCAAGGTCCTTTCCAACCTAAACCATTCTATGATTCCTTGAAAGCAGGGCTTCATCAGGTGTAGCGGTTACTTGGGAAGACAAACACCATAATCTGAAGCATTCCCCGCTTTCTCCTTCTTTCCCTGAACGTTTATTGATGAGCGTGGCATCACATGGTATGAGATATCCCTATGGTCAATTTGGTGAGCTGTCCCGGCTGTGTCCCCTCCCAGTTTCTTGCTCGCCCCCAACCTGCTTGCTGGTAGAGTGGGAAAAAGAGAAAGCCTCCAGGCAAGCTCTGCTCAGCAATAGCCAAAAGACTGGTGTGTTATCAACACCATTTTAGTCACAAATCTGAAACACAGCACAATATGGGCTGCTGTGAAGAAAAATAACTCCGTCCCAGCCAGACGCCATACAGCCATCTAATTATTTAATTACCTTATATTTGTAAGGCTGTTTCCTACGAGTTAGGTGAACTACCATTTCCCCTGGTTTTTTTTTCCCTCAGATTACTAAGTCTTAATGATAAGTTCATGATAACCTTAATAGAAGTTTACCTCTTCAAAGCAGTAAAATAAATGGATCAATTTCACTGGTTTGCCTTGTGTCATGAGGCAGCACAGAGCATTAGATAAAGAGTGGTCAATCTGTCTCAGAACCTAATGTAGGTTGAACAGCAAAGCCATTGCAAGTGTTAACATTGACCTGAGAGTCAGTTGGATCAACACCTATTTAAAAGTTTGGGAAAAATTGTTTGTAGCTGCATATACCTACTCATAGCAGAAAAGAGATGTACCAACCCTTTTTTTTTTTTCATTTGGATTAAGTCGTGGTGTATTTTTTTCTGATTTATTCAGAGCTAGTAGTTGCTATAGTATGCTGAATAACATCTGTAAATAGTTATTTCTGAAATTACATCAAATGTCAAATTATATTAAACTTTGTGATAGAATCTTTTGTAACAGAATTCCTGAAGGTTTCTGTATAACCTACAGTTGAACAGAGGAACATGTTACTATCATACAGAGTTATGATTTAAAAAAAGCTAAAACCATGTGGTATATGCTGTTCTGGATAGCCAGCGTGATCGTACCTTAATATGTCAGGATGCTGTCCACAGTCTTAGAAGCAGCTGACTGTATGAGGCAGTATGATATGTGAATATTTGATCTAGTAGAGAAGGAACAATTTATTTACCTTCAGATGTTCCCTATTTTAGCCCCTGAACATTAAAGGAGCCTGGGGAACCATTTGGGAAGCATAAGTTGATTATCATTTTTTGTCACTGTAAACAGAAGCTTCTAATTCTGAACTTTAAAGATAAATTGCATTTAGGACACACTCAGACAAGCAACTCCAGTTTAACTGAAACACTTCTGAAACAGATTTTTTTTTTTTTTTTTAAAAGGAAACCATTTTGACAGAACTGAGTTAAGAAGTAATTATACATATGGTTCTTCTGGCAGATGTGAGGAGCTTCTTACCTCCAACAGGAAAGAGCAGGGAGAAGCAGCTGGTAAAAACAGGGGACGATAACCTCTTAGCCTAGAACAGCATGCTTAATTGTCGTCCTGTGGTACGCATTTCAAAGTGCATTTAGATGTAGAAACTGTTATTCTGAAGAAAAAAGAAAGGAAATAAGGGTTTGGATTTTAACTGGGTACTGCACTAAATGTTCACTGTCGGATTTTTTTTATAGTTCTGAGAAATTTGAAAGTGTTGAGATTTGCTTAATGACTTTCTGTATAGCTGACTGCAATACCTGCTTTTGGAAGACAATCCATATTTCTTTTGAGTCATCTAATTGTAAAAGTAATAGTTCAGTAATGCTTCCTAGAGGAGGGATGTGAAAAGAACTGCTTTTTTACATGTTCCTAAATGGCATGTTATGAACAATTGATACATTTGTGGAATAGATTTCCAAACACCATAGCTGGCTGAAGTTTATATTGGTCATGGAGCAAATCACAGGACTGATGTAAATGGAGATCTATATTGAAATGGTAGTAAAGAAAAAAAATACGTAGTTGGACTGTTTTCCTTCAGGCTATAATTATTACCTATGAGCAGTTTTCCTACTAATCCAGTAACTTAAAGGAAGTCACAAATGAGGAGCCATAAAAATCCATTCTGTTTATGGTGACACTACCTAAAAAGAACAAGGGGAAGAGGCTAATGGAACAGATAATATTAAGCAAATGCTGAATGTTGGCTTTTTACATTTGATTTCCCGCATAAATGTCTCCTCTTCATTAAGTGTTTTAGCTCTACTTTTTCATTAATTTAATCTAAGGTAATGAATATTGCTTGCAAAACTTTTCCTACATTGCCTCGACCATGGAATTAGAAACTCAGAATGAGCCTGACAGGCACAGGAAGGTTTGTTGCTGCCTGGCTCATTATTTGTTAGATATTTTTGTCCAAGCAAAGGCTACAAGCCTTGCAGGAGGAATAAAAATGTAGTGTTAGAAGTGTAATGTTAGATATCTTGCATCTAAATTCTTTAAAACCTTCAAAAAAGGAGCATTCACTGCATACCTAGGTAGAGTGCCGTAGTGGTTTACAGACATTGTGTTTGGGTTTTTTTGTTTTTCCAAAAGCTGCTGCTGTTGCTGTGATTCTTTGTGCTGTTTAAGAGTCCTTCACCTCTGTCCCTAACTGCTCAAGCCTTCTCCACATCTGGAGGCCACTTCCACTTGTTTTTATATACTTCAAGTACTTAAAAATAATAATAAAAAAGTTTCATAGAAACGTTTGACTGAGAGAAATGAATTAAAGGAGTCGGAAGCATTCAGCAGGCAGGAGACAAAAAGGGAAGTCTGAGTACGGTTTGAAGAAGGCGATAAATGCGTAAATTGGCATGTTGAAATGGTAATGTGGAAGCAAGGGCTAAGGTAGTTTCATCTTTACCTCTCCCTGGTGTACGCAGAAAAAAGTTCTTCATTGTCCTTTTATAACTTTTTGGGGAATGTTGTTAGTCCTTTGATATTTTTGAATAAGCTAGCGTCAAGAATGTTTGTTTATGTTTCATGCGCTTCTCATTGTTGCTGTCCTCTGGATTCTTTCTGATTTATCAGTATATCTGGCACCAGGTGCTGATACACTCAGGCAAATTCTGGTACCCACGCTGTGCTTATTATTATAACTGAAGCCTTATCAATTCTGAGTAGAGAACAATTTTCTCAGTGTCCTACATACCAACATTCCTTTTTTTGTGTTCCTTGCATTTAAGTCCTTCACTACACATCTTGGCTCATTTTTAATTGTTGTTCTGCTATAATTTTGTTGCATTGCAACAGCTCCTGTCTGTGAGGAAGCATATAAAGTAATTTATTTGTTTTGTATTCGTATGATTGATTTTTTTTTCCTTTTTTTCAGTGCTACATTTGCAGTTTCTACTACTGAGTTTATTCTGTGGATTTATCAAGGTCATTCGAATTCAAATCTTGTTCCCTCAGGTGCTCACAGCTTTCCCTGTGTTGGGTCATCCACAGTTTCCAAAAGTGTATTCCATTGTGCAGGACTAATGAAACACTAACCAAAGTCCAAGGAATATTCCTATGGCATCTCATTTGCAGTTCCCCCTTTTACTGCCAGCAAACTGTCGATAGCTACCAAACAACAGGTTTTTCAACTAACTGAACATCAATACCATGGAGAACACTAATACCATTGTCATTTGATCTGAGCAAGTGGGATTCAACCTCTAGCCTATACCTTCTTTCAGTCACTTAAGATTCTTTCAATTCATGCTTTAGTTCAGGTAGTCTTTGAATGAACAAACCTAATGACCATTAACTAAAACAAATAAAGCTAGTGCAACTCCTAGAAAAACAAAACCCAAAACATCTCCTAGAAACAAGGAGTTTTGTATTTTTGTATTTTCACTTCTAGTGAAGTGGAAATTTGAATATTCTTTGAAAAATGTGTGTATTTAAGAAAGTGTGCTTTAAAAACCCCCTAATACTTACCATGCACAGAGACAATTGATAGATACTGAAGGCGTTGATTATATTGTAGTCATACCCTAAATAGGGATATATCAACACAGCAAGTTGCTTTAGGTAGTAACAACAACACAGAATTCAGAATGAACTGAAAAATACCCAAACCTTTAAAATATCTGCGTTCTGTGGTGTTGTAGTTGCACACAACCACACACTGCTAACCAGCTGGTTAACACTGGAACTCGGCTGATTCCATTACCTACATGATCTGGTGACGCCAGGCCCTGCAGCATAAGGCTGCCTGTAAATCAGAGAGACAACCATTGAACTTGTGCCAAGGTTGGCAGTCATAGAGACACTGGCCTGATCCTACAGACCAACATACTTGCTACTGTTACACGGTCTATTTTTTTCCTCCAGTCTTAGTTCAGTCGTACCCTTTCCTGCTGCTGCAAACTCTTTTTTTTTTTTTTTTTCTTTTTTTGGCTATGAGTACTTCTGACTGTTGAGATTCTAACTCTGTAGATGATAGCTGATAGTGCAGTTTGTGTATCGGCTGTTAATCCAGTTGTCTGGACTTGCTAATTAAATCCATCTGTATTGTTGCTCTTCCAAAAGTTAGGAAAGCAGGAGTGGAGTAAGTCGGCTGTAGCAATTCTAGTTTCTTCTTGCCATGGAGGTAGACACATCATTGCTATTAGCACAGTTAATGCAGGGATTTCCTTTTAGTTTCACATGGTGTAATGGGACAGCTACAAAGAATGGATATTTTTTTTTCATGGGTTATGCTTTTGACCTTTCTCACTCTGTTGTAGTTTTTGGAGGAGAAAGAATATTTTATTTATTCTTTTTCCTTTCCTGCCCTTCAGAACTTTTTGTTTGGTTTCAGGGAGAGATCTTAATGAATTTACAATTTCTTCAGCTTTTTACTAATAAGGTTTTGCTGTTTTGTTTCCACACATTTTTGCTTTGTCATTTATTCCATTGTCAGCCTTTATTATTCTTTACAACTCTTTCGAGCAGGAAATGGCAGCAGGAGAAAAATGTGACTGATGAGACTTTTACAAAGCTGTTCATAGAAACAAAGGGAAAGGTATATCTGTTTCAAGATATAAGACAACAATGATGTGTTGAGACGTCAGTCTTGTAGGTATTTATATATGTGATGAGGATCTTCACGTACAGCTCATATGCTTCAGTTGAACCCTTTGCCAAAATAAGGTCTTAATTCACATGTGCATGTGTTTGAAAAGTGGAAAAACCTGGCTTTGATTTTTAAGTTGAACAGTAGAAGAATTTCTCATTAAATAGACTTGATTTTTAAACTCCATGTATAAAATGTGACTTGCAAAACAGCTTTAGTTTGACGTACAAAACCAAAAATACTGTATAAATGTGTTTCTGTGCTTTTTTCTTATTCCTTTGGGTAAATGCATCTATGCTTCTATGTTTTGTAGTTCATTATCTACTGAAATAACAGATCTAAGATTTGTTCAAAGAAACATGAAAAATGTCCACTTTTTTTTTAAGGAGAAAATACCCCAAAATTTCTTCATATTTTTCATAATGATAATTTTCAAAGTTATTTGCTTTTTTCACCTTATTTCTCATGTTTATATGAGTGCTTAGATTGATTACTTTTATTTTTATTCCATTAGATTGCACAGCCCCTCTACATTTATTAAAATGTAATATTTTCAGATCAGTTGGAGCAGTTCAGTTAAAATGGCCAACTACTAGAAAACATTCAGAGACCAGAAGAGAAGTTATTTTTTTGGGGGAAAAAAAAGGTTACTTGCCTTATTGGAATCACTTAATGATTTCTGGTTTTTCATTTGAGGATAAAGTGAAATTCGGAGTAGAAGTCAGATAATTGAGGAAACAGAAGCTAAATTAAAATTACAAAATTGCAAGTCACACAAAATAGTCTATGAAATAAAGTCGTATTATGCCAAACCATTAAAAGCTTGCTTTTCAGGCAGATGAATAAAGACAATTCTCACTACAATCAGTGAAGAGCAGTGAGTGATTAGTGCCTCTAAAGATAACTCCTGCAGGCTAGACCAGATCCATGTTAATTGTTAGAATGAGAGACTTGAAAAGAAAGAATATTCAGAGTTGGAAGAAGAAATATTTACTCCAGAGGACTGTAGCGCTCAGCCTCTGTGTATCCCTTCTACAGATGATTTTGTTGAAGGAAACCTTACAGTGAATATTTTCTATATAACATATTGTATTTTACCACATTTTTTAAAAAAAGTATTTTGGAACACAGCCTGAAGTAGGGATTAGATTTTTAAGGAATTTGCCTTATGGAACTGGGGTTAGTTTGAATTTTCAAACTGGGGCTGTAAAAATTGCTTCTTTTTGTTAGCTGAAGAAGCAGTTCAGTATGCTGGAGCTGTTCCTCAGGGAGGAAAAAGAGGCAAGTGCAGACTCCTGGCTGGAGCCCAGCTGCCTGTTAGAGTTCCAGAGCTTGTCCTGATTCACTTCTATTTGTTCTTCACTCGCTTGTTCATTCATATCCTTTCCACTGAATCATGAAACAAGAAACTGTGAAATCTTTGGATCAGTGGATTCTGGTATACTTTTGGGTCTCTCGGCATTCTGTGATTGAATGTAGTTGACAGGATTTTTAATACTGTGTTTCCTTAGAGTTTTTTTCTAATGTATGCAGTAGTAGGTGGCAGGTTTTTTGTGTCTAGAAACACTGAACTGAAACACTATCACTGACATTACCAACAGCTTTTCCAAAATGCTAGCACTATAAAAGAATGAATAAATAAATATTTCTATGTACGTTTCGTAAAGTATTTATAAACAAGCTTCCCAAAATAAATATTTTTAAATCTATTTAATAAACTAAATTCTGATCTGTTACTGAATAAAAAAGAGTAGAACAATTTTTGTGGTGCAAACCTGTTTGATTCTCATATCTCTATGACAGTAGTCCACAGGATTTGGTCTGTTGCTGGTTGTGAAGTATTGATGGATGGACCTGTGGAACTTTGGATCTCTCTGAATCTAAAAAATAATTCCTTGGCATTCTGTCAAAAATCTTGAATTTAGCATCTGAAGCTGAATACATGTTCTGAACAAGCAAGTGCGTAGGTTTGATCTCATAAAATACAGAAAGAACAAAAGGTTTTTCTTAATTTTCTGGTTACTAACAAAATAAATGTATAAATCTATAGAAAAGATGAAGGAAATACTACACTACTGAGATACAATGGGAGACAGGGTGAAGGAAGTCTGGATGGCTGGCATTTTGAGCCCTAGCTCTATCAGGTGTCCAAAGCCTGGTCACGTTTTCTTCTATTGTTCTGTTGGACTCTGTATCAAATTTAGAAGTGGCTAAGTATATCTGGGTATAAGGGAGACTAAAATAGCGTAATACTGTTTCTGCTGCCTTCAAACACAGTGTATTTACAGTTGCTTTATACCCACTCCGCCTTAGAGGTCTGATTCATGGGTGTGAATGTCTTGCTTTATGACAATTACTACCTGTGTCTATCTATCCTTCTGCCACTCCTGCACAGTGTGATTGTTCATGCAGCAGTAACTGGATCAGTGCAAGCTGAAGCCCAAATATTAAAGAATCAGTGCTCTTTCACCTTACTATACCAGGCTGTAAACTGCAGCTCTTAGCAGCTGCCCCATAAAAAGCCCTGCTTTTCCACGTGTGGGAGTAGATATCTGTGAGGGGGCAGTGAGGTGGACAGCTGAAGCAAAGATCACTGCTAGCTGTCTCCAGGAAAGCTACTCTTTGTCTTGCCTCAGAAGCCCTCGGTTCAAACTCATATCCAGTTGGAAAACCTTGCCTGTTATGTCTTGGCTTGGCCAATTGATTTTAAGAAAATATGTACATCACATACACATAATAAATGCGCAGAGAAAGTCTGAAAGAAGGTAGAAAGTAACAAATTTGTGGCAGTAGAACAGAATTCTCTACCCCGCTGGTAGGTACTTAGTGCTCAGTGTAGGGAATCACCTTTCCTCTTGCCCTCTGCATCAGTTTAGCTCTCATGGAATGTCTAAGCTGTAGCTCACAGGGGCTCACATAATTTGACTGTCAGCATTTAGTTACATCACGTCAGCCCATCCTGATCTGATGAATTCAAGTTTGAGTTGGAAACAGTTTTCCAGTTTGGAGTTTAGATTTATGCTACTATGAAGTCAAAACCTGTTGTATTTCAGTCTGGTCCAAAGACTTTGAACATCTATCTTTACATTAACTTAACTCTAAAACATCAGAAGTGTCCAGAATCTTTAGACTTTGTGTTTTTTGGTTTATTTTTTCTTTTTTCCCTGTGTGAGTGGGACAGCTATAAGAATTTTCAAGTGCTCTTGGAAGGCTCTGGAGGTCCTCTGAGGAGTTCAAAGAATCCCTCGGGTGCTGAAAGAAACTATCCCTTTAGAAACTTCAGGATGTTTAATTAGTACTCCTTTCTATGTTCATGGTTCGCAACAAAGGCTTTTTGTCAGCTTTGGGTTAAACCATTAATGAAAAGGGTGTGTTAATTAAACAACTTGCTTATTTCTAATTGGCAAAAGTACCCTAGCTCTCCTGAGACTTACAACTAAGCACAGCAACGTCTGCTAAGAGACACTTGTGAGTTGGTAAGAGACGTCATAGAAAATATTAAAGCATACAAGGGAAGTAGCAATAATGAAAATCTTGTGTGCTGAATGCTTCACAAGAGACAAAACCTGTGGATATTCATATTCTCAGGAGTCTTCCTGCTATGACGACAGGCTGAAAGAGTTGGGGCTGTTCAGCCTGCAGAAGAGAAGGCTCTGGGGAGATCTTATTGCGGCCTTCCAGTACCTGAAGGGGGCCTACAGGAGAGCTGGGGAAGGACTTTTTACTAGG